>JASDQU011440109.1:0-23760 GCA_032191745.1 Picea mariana | reverse complement strand
CGTGGCTTGATGGTAGGACCCACACGTGGTAGGTGACATGGAAATCGGTGATTGGTTACAACTGGACAAATTGTATGGTGACACGTGGCATGTTTTTGGCAAGTTGGAAGGTGACACGTGGCCCAATGAAGGGCTGCCACGTGGCACCCATTTACAGGCTATTGGTTTAATATTTGGTTCATTAAAATTATATGAGGCTGCAGTGTTTGACCCCCGGACCTCCCACTCATACAAAGCTTTAACAAAGGTCAAGCCACCAACGCGCCTCACGTTGATTTTTATATAACAAATGACAAACTTTACATTTGAATTCGCCTATGGTTTCATTCGACGGTGGGTCGGGCCATGGATAAGCCCCGACTCAAGGTTTCATTACCATACATATGACCCTGTCTTTTGCAAAACGGCGCGCGCGCGCGGGTGGTGTGTTATATATTACCATGGTTATATGTGTTTTAAACAACCCTTGGTTAAACCTTGCGCGCGCAATTCCAACGGGTGTTTTGTTTGGTGTTTAAAATATGACCCGTGGTCATATTGTAGGCCATATGACCAATGCATATGTAAACGGAGTGCGGGGGGGCTTTACAATAGTATACCCGTGGTTATATGCGTTTACATATATGACCCTGTTATAATAATAGCACGTGGGTTTTGGTTTGTTTTTACAAACGGTTTCATTTTGTACTTGCCACTTGTCAAACTTATATACACGCATGGCAACTTAGCCCTCTTTGCGCGGGGAACGTGGCCATATGGTCCCCCCATGCGCCCAACACCTCCGTCCTCGGGGGCTATAGTTGCGCTAACGGTGCGAAATTTTGGCACCATTTTCGGAACGTGCATGTGTGCTGGGTTTAGGCACTGAAAACGCTCAGAGGCTAGGTTCATTCTTCCACAGGTGCGAAATGGCGAACCTGTAACAACAGTTTGAAGGAGGAAAATGGCAGCAAGCATAACTTCTTCAATTTTTGACCAAATCAGGTGTTGTAAAAGCCCAGCTAGGGGTTTTTGGATGTTCTGAGTCCATTGTTGATGTTTTCACAAGCATTTTAAGACTCCTTATGAAGGTTTTTAACCATTTAAGCTTGAGGAAGCTCCAGGGAGCCTTAAAGCCCTCATTGTTTGAGGCATTGCTCAGATGAGCACATATCCATTTTCTGAGACTGAATAGTCATTCTTGACTGTTTATTATGATATGAACACATTGGGATAGGCTTCAAATCCATTGGAGGACTTCTACAGGTATTTTTTCTCCATTGAATCTCGGGGAAGCTTGGAGGTCACATGTAGAAGAGGTCATTGTTGGATGAGGCAAGATCCATTTGCAGAGTTTTAACAGTCATTTTTGGGGTTTTTATGTATTCTGAATCCAATAGTATAGTCTGTAAATACATTGGAGTTGAGAAGCAGCTTGTAAAGAGAATTTGACAAACTAATCCCAAAGAGCCAAGTCCATTGAAGGAGGCTCAAGGAGATGTAGCCCAGAGAGGGGTGAACTCCTTTATCATCTTGCTATTGTTGTGAGTTTTCTGTGTTATTTGCTGCACTTTATATTATTGTGTATTGATTTATAACACATATTTAATCTTTTAAAAGATCATTTCCTCACACATATGCATTGACAAGAAGAAGCCAAACTTAACACATAAACCATCTTGCATATTTAAACACATGAAGCAAGGTCCTGTTAAGGTTTATTTTTATGAGGTAGAGGGTGCTTGCATAGCATAACAAGTCAGCCTTCTATTTTCAGATCATTGCCAGAAGTTTGTTTTGAGCCAGTTGGAATAGATAGGTGGCCACTGATATCCATATGAATCAATGAATGATGGAAGTTTTATGATGTTCCCAAATAAATAATGTGTCCTTACAAGTTTAATTTGTGAACAAAAGAGCCATGCTTCCTTTAAGAAGAAAGAAATGGAGGAAATGGAGAATTACATTGATTCTAGTCTTGGAAATTATGCCATTTTGATTTAAGAATATATAGGGTTTGAAAGGATTGATATTCCTCCATTCCAAGGATTTTGGAATTTTTTTATGGTGCCTCATAAAATTTCAAATCTGAAGTAGGTGTGGAATTAAAAAAACCATAAAGCGGATTGTATCCTCATGCATTTATACTAAAATTTGAATGTACAAACAATGAAGTAAAATATGAGGCAATTGTACAAGGATTGACACTGTCTCACCATATGTAAATCATTGACCTCATAGTGATGGGAGATTATGAGCTAGTGCTTAATCATGTTCGAAAAAGGTATAATATCAAAAAGGAAAGATTGAAGGCATATGCAAGGAGAGTCTGGGACCTCATTCAAGATTTCAATTCTTTTAATATAATATTTTTACCAAGATAAAGGAAATAGACAACTGATTTACTTGTAGTTTTCGGTTCGTTGTTCAAACTTGATGCATCCTCGGTCCATGATTCATTTTGGTTCAAGATGATTTTTCATCCTTCAATGCTAGATAATCGACATTTTTGGTAAGTTTTTGAAAATGAACATATTGTTAAATTATGTATCGCAGTAGAGATAATGGATCAAAATGATGAAATTGATGATGCATAAAAAAAACATGGATATTATGATGAGTCAGATTACAGAAATTATTTAAAAAGTCCAATCCTCTTGGATTATATTTTTACCAAAGATGATCAAATATTTAAGGATAAACCAAGTGAATAACCTTCACTTAGGAAGGTCCAATATACCCAAAACGTTAACATTGGGACCCAAGAAAGGAAGAAATTCTTAAATATGGGCAACACTTGTACCAGGGATGAAGATGAACAATACATTAAGGCTTTCATAGAGTTTCAAGATATATTTGCATGGAAGTATGAATATATTAAAGAATGTGAAGAAAACATCAATCATCATGTCATACCACTAAATCAAGGTGCCAAACTAGTCAGACAAAAGACAAGGGTGATTAACCCTAAATTGAATCCTTTGGTCAAAATAATGATTGAAAAGATGGAAAAGGATGGGATTATTTTTTCAATTATACATTGAGAATGGATCTCGAACTGAGTGGTGGTTAGAAATAATAATGGAGAGATTCACATGTGTGCTAACTTTTAGGATCTTAAGTAAGCATCCATCAAGGATAATTTTCTTTTTCCAAACATGGATGTCTATGTTGGATGGATTTTCAAGGTACAATCAAGTACTCATAGTATTAGATGATAGAAAAAAAAATGGGACTTTGCCACATCTTAGGGAACATAATCCTATGTTCAAATACCCTTTGGGATAATGAATGTTGGTGTTATTTTCCAAAGAGCCATGGATCATGAATTCAATGATATATTAGGAATAGCAATGACAGATTATCAAAATAATATTATAGTTTATGCAAAAGTAAGATAAGATCATTTTAGACATCTCAAACAATTTTTTGAACCATGCATATTATATGACATATCCCTCAACCCAAAGAAATGTCTCTTTATAGTTTCAGAAGGAAACTTTCTAGGCCACATTGTAATTAAGGATGTGATATATATAGATCTAGAGAGAATCAAGTCCATAAGTGAATTGAAGCCTCCTACAAGTTGGAAAGTTGTCAAGTCCTTTTTTAGCAAAATAATCCTTGTTAGAATATTTGTTCTAGATTATGTTTCAATTGTTAAGACAATAAATAAGTTGTTGAAGAAAGAAAAAGTGTTTGAATGGATTGATGAAGCACAAAAGGCTTTCTAAAATATAAATTCAACAATTTCCACTGCCCCAGTTCTATTTAGCCCTAATTTTGACCAAGATTTCATTTTATATTATTTTTCTTCAGAAGAAACTATTGCATTACTGAGAGGGGGGGTGAATCAATAATAGAGAATTTTAATCCCTTTTAACCATATAATGAAAGTGTTATATTAGTGTAGCATTATCATCTAATAATTGTAGAGTATATAAACAATGAACAAATGATCAATCATACACATACACAGTACACCAATGTTTTCACGTGGAAACCCAAAGTGAGAGAAAACCACAAAATGTTTTTTCTTATATGTATTGAAGAATTACAATCATTGGAAGCACCAACTTCCTTTGTTTTCCAACTGCAACTCGAAGGACACTCTAACCCCCTAGTTTCTCAGGTTACAACCTGAGGGAAGCTCCAACTCCCTAATTCTCTGGCTACAACCAGAAGGAGGCTACAACCCCCTCTATTCTCCATCTACAATCGAAAGGTAGCTACAACCACCTATCATTTTCCCATCCAACCTCCCTAATGTAGAAGTAGAATAATGGAACCATTTCCACACTATCACTGTGAGATATACTGTTGTAAACCTGTACCAATCAACCTGCACCAAACAACTTGTACCAATAACCAAAACCATGCATCAACCTATACCTCAACCTATATTCAAAATGTACCATAAACAAGTGCATCAACCATGAACCAACCTATACCAACCAACCTGTACCATAAACAAGTGCATCGACCATGAACCAACCTGTACCATGAACAAGTGCATCAATAATGCACCAAACATGTGCAAATAACATGTCACAACAACATGTCCAAACAACCTATCACAACAATCTTTCTCATCAATATTATCAACCAAATTAGATCTACTCACCAAGATCAATCATCAAGACAACTCTCAAGGATGTGCATCAACCAAGCATAACACAAGAACTCATAATCATCACCAAGATCAATATGTGCTTCTAATAATATACCAATACAAGTATGCTACATCATCCATAAACCATGTGTTAAAAATACTACTAACAAGTGCCTCCAACCATGTACCAAGTATGTACCAATCATGTATCAACTACTCATTGATTATAACTCATCAAGAGGTACCAATATCATCAACTATACACCTCATGTATGTGCCAACTCATCAACTACTTGCTCAACCATGTACACAACATGTACCTCAACCAAAATCCCTCATGAATTTCATCATCCAAATTTGATTTGTAACTCTATAATAGAAATGGTGTATATGATCACATACTTACAACCCTTCCTTAACTTTAACAACAAGAGACTAGCATTTTCTTCAAACTCTACTTTAGTCTCACATGAATAGTTTTGGATTAGTCAACAACCCTAACTTGAAATAATCATAATTATGTACTTGTAATGAATAAAGATATGAAAATATAACATAATTTTCTTCAGTGAGTTCTATGCAATTCCTCTAGGTGTCACTACTTGGAAACTCTCAAAAAGGGAGTTATAGAAAAATGACATACCTTTTTGAATTATGTCTTATTCTAGAGAGAGAACTTGTAGAGCGTGCCCTACACAAAATATTTTTTTTATGGATCTGAAAATGTTACACATAATACTAGAGAATGTAATCTAACCAACACATTTTTTATTACTTAATTTGGATCTGTTATGAATAAGTTATGACATTTTTACGTGAAACACCTGTTTTAGACTAGTTTCAGGACTAGCCACATACCCTATTTTCCACGGAGTGTAACTCCAAAAATACAACGACCCAGAAGATGAAATTCATACCAAAGCTACCTGGATATGTTTTCTCAATTTCCTATCAATTTCACGGTCTGAATCATTATATAAAGAAAAATATTCTGAAAATGGTGAGATGACCTGTAAATAACATACCTTAGAAAACATCATCAAAATAATTTATCCTCCCTTGAATTTCGACCTTCTTTACTTCACCTTCTCTCTGAAATTCATCTTATATATCCTTTGTTTACCTAATTCACCTATATATATTCAATATGCTCGAGTGTTTTATGAAATGAGAGAGCCTTGCCTCTTATTTATACTTTCATGTAGCTTCCTCAAGGGGTTACCTTTTAACCATCTTAATCGACTTTCCTAATTTTAGGGTTAACCAAATTCTAACCACTTGTCCAATCAGTAATTTATCCATTAAATTTATTATTTAAATAATTTATTTTGTATCCACCTTGACTTATAGTACACTCATCACTTCACTTTACCTCAACGGGTTACCTTCTAACCATCTTAAACCACTTTCCTTATTTTAGGCCTAACCCACTTCTAACCACTTGTCAACTTAGTAATTTATCCATTAACTTTATTATTTAAATAATTTATTTTGTATTCACTTTGAATTATAGTACACTCATCACTTCACTTTATTATTTACCTTCTAAATATCTCTTAAACCACTTTGACTAGTTTGACCTTTTGGGGCTTCTAGATGACTCATGAGGGTTCTCCAACTTCAAATGGCCATAACTCTCTAACCATGAGGAGTTATGTGACGTTCCACATACCACTCAAAATGGAATGACATGTAATATCCATATATAATATTATTACCTACAAATATATCAAAAATCATACCATTATCAATCAAACAAACTTGGGTCCTGTAATGTCCCCCACCTTTTAGAGAGGTGAAGAGGAGACTCAGTGGTGTGGGCACCCCCACTAGGTCATAGTCTTACACTGAAGGGGGAAGTCAATGAAGCTAAAAGTTATATTTTTAAGTTGACTTAAGAAAGGAAAAGGGATTAAAGGTAAAATATAACTCAACAGAAGAATAGAAGATTAACCCTAGGAGTTGACTTAACTCAACAGAGGATTAGAAGAAAAAGGTGTAAGTAAGAGGCTGGGGTGCACCTATTATTGATTTTGGTTTTGGATTAGCATTTTCTATTGCTCTTGAGCATTCAGTTTGGGGGGGTTTTCTATACAAACCCTTGTGAGCAACTCAGTGGTGAAATATCCACTCACCTTGTTCCACAACTTGGTCTTGGGGATGAAAGACTCCTCCACACCATTCTAGTTTCAGTTCCTCTCCATCCAGCACTTCAGAAGGTAGCAGGTCATACTATTCTTGTGATTCCAGCAAGGGCGCACCATCATATAGAGGGAGGTTCAATCCAACTTATTTAGAGGGACTGGGGCCATTCCGACACCTGGGTTGAGGGTTATCATTCTCATATCATTATCTGCAGATTGGGACGTCTTGGAGCCATAGGGGGCATCCTGTGATTCAGAAAAACTCAGATCTAGAGAGACCTGCTTGTGATTTGGTCCTGAAACTTCTTACATGGGATATTATTAGCCGAATATACATTCTAGAAGAGTTTCAAGTCATTTGGAGTTGTTTTCCTACAAGGACATGTGCATTGGGGTTTTAGCTTTTCAGGAGGGCGCAACTCCCTTAGGAGGTTCATCAGTTGAAGGGGTTACACTTGGACATTGAGCCTGAAACTCCTGGAGGAAGTCCCCACTACCCTGATCTATCAGTGGGACAAGTTTGAGCTCATCTGGAGCATCTTGCCATCAGGGTCAAATTCTTGAGGGTTTACGTCTTCACTTGGAGCATGGCACTCTTCAGCTAGAGGGTTTGATAGCCATATCTGCTAGGTATTGGTCTTCATTACTTATTTATCCTTTGGAGGCTTCTTTTGTATCAACAGAGAATTTTGTAGCAGCTCATATCTATTGATTGCATGGCCATCTGATGTTTATGCCAGATTGGCCATCTATTGTATTGATTTTGCATAATAAAAAGGTCAAATTTGTTTGTGCTTCTATATATTGATTATGTTATGATATTCATGTGTTGGATGAATCTTGTATGCACTTAATAACTCAATAGACACATGCACAACAATAAATTAGTAGTAGTTAGTGATACCAAGCGAAAAATTTGGCTTGGGATCATTACAATGGTATCAAAGCATCGATCCTCCAAGCCTGTGGAGAGATCGACATATGCAGAGGTACAGTGGAATTATTATGGGTCGGAGGAAGAAAAACAACAGTGAAACAGAGGACGAAATGGAAGGGTCAGTGGATGACCATGAGCCTCAGGGCTTGGCTCTATTAGTAGCCGAATTTTGTAAGTTCCAGCAAAACATGAACCGCACAGAAAGCACATTGGTCCAACAGTTGGATGAGTATTAGGAAGCCAACAGAAGGGGACAAGCCACAATCTGTGAAACCTTGAAGAAAGTTGATGAGAATCTACAGAAAATGAATGAGAACCAAACTAGGATAACTAACTTTCTGATGCAAGTAACCCATCGAGGCAAGGATCCTAATACGTATGGGAATAAGGAGGCTGGGGGTTCCAGCGGAACCCATGAGGAAGTCAGATATAACCCGGAGAAAGCACCGAGATCTGAAGGAAGTCTGGGAGGTGGCACATTCCATGGGAAGATGGGTAGCAGGTCCAATCATAGGCCATACATGCCAGTGTTCACAGATGAACATCTAGGCTGACACTCAGGTAGCAGAGCTAACCCTAGACCATACATGCCCACATTCACAAATGAGCAAGGGAAACAGAAACAGGTTGAAGACTTTGTGGTACAATTAGCCAGGAGTACCAGGGAATACTACAGCCTGGATATGAAAGTGCAAAGACAGATGTCCCTAGACAAGTATTGTCAACTCAGGTTCAAAAACTATCCTAGGATGAACCATAGGGGTAGCTTTGAGATTGAGTGAAGGGCAGGGAAGATAGAGATTCCATACTTTGATGGTACAGCTAAGATGACAGCACAAGTGTGGGTGCCAAAGCTGGATACTTACCTGCAGCTTAACCCCATGAGAGATATGGAGACCATCAAGTTTGCCACTATGTACTTGGATGGAAAGGCACACGACTGGTGGTATCATGGGATCACCACACTTGGCCACAACCAGATTGTATCCTATATAGAATTCACTCAGAGGCTCATTGACAGATTTGATCAAGGATATCCTAAGCTACATTTTCGAGAGCTCACCCAACTCAAGAAAATAGGTATGGCTGAAGCATACATTGATGAATTACATAGGTTGGTAGTGATGGTGCAAGATATGTCTCCAACTAGACTCATGATTCTTTTCACAGAAGGGTTGATGGAACCCTTGAAGGGTTGGGTAAAGGCCTTCAATCCTACTAACCTATAGGAGGCCATTTGGAAGATGAGGGACTTGGGTCCAAATGATAAACCAAAATTCATACCTAGACCTCCTCTTAACAATGGTGGAAGAGATCAAAAGCCTCCAATAAAATAGGGAGGACGTGACCCTAAGGGTTATGACAGGGGCCGTGGCAGAATAGATGATAACACCAGGAGAGAACTGAGAAGGAAGCAACTCTGCTTCACATGCAAGGAACCATGGAATCCTTTCCACAAGTGCATGGGACATGGACAGGTACATTACATTGAGGTCACCTCAGATAATGAAGAAGAAGATGATATTGTACAGATATAGAACATAGAGGCAGAAACCACTAAGGCATCATAAGAAGAACAAATTACAGAACATGATGGTATGGCCACCCTGGCATCTATCAGTGGAGTGCCCAAGTATAACACTTTTTGAACGAGGGGGGTCTTGCAGGGACAGAGAGTCTCAGTCCTAATTGATGGAGGAGATTCCCACAACTTCATTGATGCAGCATTATTGAAGAGAAGACACATACCCACAGTAGAATTTGAAAGATTCAAAGTGGAGGTTGCAGGAGGAAGCACCATGCCTTGTGACAAATATATTCCAGGCCTAAATCTTACCTTGGGAAGGCATGAGTTGACACAGGACATCTATGTCATGGATCTACCAGATACCAACATCATATTAGGAGTTCAGTGTCTCAGCACAATAGGGCCTATCACCACCAACTTCAAAACGATGGAAATGTCATTCACAGAAGAGGGTGGACGTAAGGTAGTGCTTTGGGGCATGATAGGGAATGCTGCAAAGGTAGTCACGGCCAAAAGAATGGAAGCCATCTTCTAGAGAGATGAAATAGTATATGTAGCTGAATGCAAGGTTGTGACACGTGTGGATGAACAGGGCAAGGTTCATTACACTCCTGAAATTAAGGAAATTATTGACAAACACCACAAGGTGTTTGGGCTTATTCCTCCGGGGGTTCCACTGGATAGAGGTTTTGAGCACATTATTGAGCTAGAGGAAGGGGCCAAACCAGTGATCACCACACCGTATAGGAACCCCAATAAGTACAAAGATGAGATAGAAAAGGCCATCAAGGAAGTTCTGGACATGGGACACATCCGACCCAACAGTAGTCCTTTTGCTTCTTCAGTAGTGTTGGTGAAAAAGAAGGATGGAACTAAGAGGATGTGCATTGATTACAGGGCCTTGAATAAAAATACCATCAAAAATAGGTACCCAATACCAAGGATTGATGAACTTTTGAACGAATTGCATGGGGCCATCTACTTCACTAAGATTGACCTTCGTTCTGGCTACCATCAAATCAAGATGAGGGAGGAAGACATCTCAAAAACAGCTTTTAGATGACACTATGGTCATTATTAGTTTTTGGTGATGCCCTTTGGGTTAACCAATGCCCCTACTATGTTCCAATCATGTATGAACCATGTATTCAACAAGCAGCTAAGGAAGCACCTATTAGTATTCTTTGATGACTTGCTTATTTATAGCCGGACATGGGAGGAGCATCTTAAGCATTTGGACCAGATTTTGTCAATTATGGAGGAACAGTCGTTGTATGTTAAGGAGTCCAAATGTGAGTTTGGAATGACAGAGGTCCTTTATCTAGGACACATTATTAGAGAAAAAGGGGTACAAGTTCATCAGGAGAAGATTGAAGCCATCATGGAATGGCCCACTCCTAAGACACTCACACAGTTGAGAGGATTTCTGGGAATGTGTTCATACTACAGGAAGTTTGTCAAGGGATTCTCTCAATTATGTGCACCCTTGACCGATTTGACTAAGAAGGGAGCATTCAAGTGGGACGAGGAGGCTCAAAAAATGATGGACAAGATGAAGAAGGTGATGAGTATGTGCCCAGTTTTAGCCCTTCCAGATTTTAGTCTTCTATTTACCTTGGAGTGTGATGCATCCAGGGAAGGAATAGGGGCTGTACTGATGTAGAAAAGGCACCCTCTTTCCTACGAGAGACGAAAACTTTGGGGTCCTGAGCTACTCTATAGCATTTATGATAAATAAATGCTAGCTATCATGCATGCATTAGCCAAATTCCAGCAATACTTGGTAGGTGCTCGGTTTGTTGTCAAGTCAGATCATAAAAATCTCAAATACCTACTGGAACAGAAGGACTTGAACGAGAGGCAACAAAAATGGGTAATCCAAATACAAGCCTATGATTTCGACATTGAGTTTGTCAAAGGAGAGAATAATGTGGTGGCAAATGCCTTATCCAGGAGACCATCCATCCTTGCCATAACAGGGATAAAAATTGATTGGAAAGAACAACTAGTGATGGAGTATGCAGGGGATCAGTTTGCATGCCAGCTTCTAGACGGACAGGTACAAGATGAATATTTCAAGGTTATTAATGACCTCATCTACTACAAAGACCGAATCTTCTTGGTTTCTAGGTCGGCCCTCAAGGCCAAGGTATTGCAGGCATGCCATGACTCACCAATGGTCAGATATCAAGGGATCAGCAAAACGTATAGGCAGGTGAGAGAAATATTCTCATGGAAATGGCTAAAGGAGGATGTGATTAGGTACGTCAAAGAATGTGCGACATGTCAGGCAAACAAGGATGAGCACACACACCCAGCAGGACTTTTGCAACCCTTGCCCATTCCAGAGCACAAATGGGAAAGCATATCCATGGATTTCATCACTAGGCTGCCAAAGATGCAAGGAAAGGACTGCATATTCATAGTGGTGGATAGGTTAACGAATTTTTCACACTTCTTTTCCATAGCTATTGACTTCAGTGCAGCACAGGTAGCTAAACTATTTTTCAGGGAAATTTTTAGGTTGCACGGCCTCCCCAAGACCATTGTCAGTGATAGGGATAGCAGGTTTATGAGTACTTTCTGGTAGGAGTTATTCCAGTTGGTTGGCACGGCCTTGACCCCTGGCACCAGCTATCACCCGCACACAGGCGAATAGACAGAGATAGTCAACAAGTGGGTAGAAGGCTATCTCAGAAACTATGTGGCAGGGCAACATAAGGCATGGGTCAGATGGTTGCATTTGGGAGAGTATTGTTACAATACCACCCAACATATGTCTATTGGCATGTCTCTATTCATATCTTTGTATAGCTATGATCCCTTATCATTTGTAGAGATTGAATTCAGAGACAATAGGGCACTGATGGTATAGGATTGGATATAGAAGAGCCAAGTCATTATCAGGGAGTTGAAGGATCATCTACAGAGGGTGCAAAACTAGCAGAAGGTCCAAGCAGACAAGCACAGAGTTGACCAAACTTTTGAGGTTGGCGATTTAGTCTACTTGAGGTTGCAACCATACAGGCAGGTTTCCATTAAAAGAAATGGAGCGGAGAAACTGCAACCATGTTTCTTTGGACCCTACAGAGTCAACAGGAGGATAGGGGTCATGGCTTACAAGCTAGAGCTTCCACAGGGTAGCAGAATTCACAACGTTTTTCATGTATCATGCCTTAAGAAATCCCTTGGTCAACACATCAGGCCTATTGAGTTATTACCCCCCATGGATGAGGAGGGACAACTCATTTTGATTCTGGAGTAGGTTCTAGAAGTATGAGAGAAAAAACTCAAAAATCAGAGCATCAAGGAGTACCTGATCAGGTGGAAAGATTTACTCATTGAGGATGCCACTTGGAAGCAGGAACATGTGGTAAGAGAAGCAGGTTTGGAATTTCTTGAGGACAATCAATTTCAAGTAGGGGAGACTGTAATGTTCCCCACCTCTTAGAGAGGTGAAGAGGAGACTCAGTGGCCTGGGCACCCCAACTAGGTCATAGTCTTACACTGAAGGGGGAAGTCAATGAAGTTAAAAGTTATATTTTTAAGTTGACTTAAGAAAGGAAAAGGGATTAAAGGTAAAAGATAAATCAACATAAGAATAGAAGATTAACCCTAGGAGTTAACTTAACTCAACAGAGGATTAGAAGAAAAAGGTATAAGTAAGAGGCTGGGGCGCACCTATTATTGATTCTGGTTTTGGATTAGCATTTGCTATTGCTCTTGAGCATTTAGTTTGGGGGGTTTTGCTATACAAACCCTTGTGAGAAACTTAGTGGTGAAATATCCATTCACCTTGTTCCACAGCTTGGTCTCGGGGATGAAAGACTCCTCCACACCATTCTAGTCTCAGTTCCTCTCCATCCAGCGCTTCAGAAGGTAGCAAGTCGTACTGTTCTTGTGATTCCAGCAAGGGCGCACCATCATCTAGAGAGAGGATCGATACAGCTTATTCAGAGGGCCTGGGGCCATTCTGACACCTTGGTTTTGTTTGTAGGGGCATGTTCATCAATTTGAGTACTTTTCTGGAGGGTTATCATTCTCATATCATTATTTACAGATTGGGACATCTTGGATCCATAGGGGGCGTCCCGTGATTCAGAAAAACTCAGATATAGAGAGATTTGCTTGTGATCTGGTCCTGAAACTTCTTCCATGGGATCTTCTTAGCCCGATCTACATTCTGGGAGAGTTTCAAGTCATTTGGAGTTGTTTTACTACAGGGACGTGTGCATTGGGGTTTTAGCTTTTCAGGAGGGTGAAACTCCCTTAGGAGGTTCATCGGTTGAAGGGGTTACACTTGGACGTTGGGCCTGAAACTCCTGGAGGAAGTCCCCATTGCCCTGATCTTTTGGTGGGATGAGGTTGAGCTCATATGGAGCATATTTCCATCAGGGTCGAATACTTGAGGGTTTTAGTCTTTACTTGGAGCGTGGCACTCTTCAGCTAGAGGGTTTGACAGCTAGATCTGCTGGGTATTGGTCTTCATTACTTATTCAGCCTTTGGAGGATTCTTTTGTATTGGCATATCATTTTGTAGCAGCTCATATCTATTGATTGTATGGCCATTTGATGTTTATGCCAGATCGACCATCTATTGTATTGATTCTGCATAATAAAAAGGTCAGATTTGTTTGTGCTTCTATATATTGATTATGTTATGATCTTCATGTGTTGGATGAATATTGTATGCACTTAATAACTCAATAGACACCTGCACAACAATAAATCAGTAGTATTTAGTGATACCAAGTGAAAAATTGGCTTGGGATCATTACAGGTCCATTACCCAAACCTGGGTTCTCCAACTTCTTATGGCCATAACTCTCTAACCGTGACAAGTTATGTGATGTTCCACATACCACCGGAAATGGAATGACATGTAATATCCATCTAGAATAGTATTACCTTAAAATATATTAAAATTCATACCATTATACATGAAACAACCTTGGGTCCATTACCCAAACCTTTGTGCTACCGGAATTCACTATTGGACTTTATCCACGGGTTGACATCAATCACTAAGGGTTGACATAAATCTACAATATCACTCTCCAATGGTTGACATCAATGAAAACCAACAATGCATACCAATTTTCCATCAACATTAGCCAACTATCTGACATAAACTAATGATACAATGTTGACCAAAAAGAAGGATTCAAAGGAAGAACATATGATTTCTTTCATGAGTAAAGGATTACAAGAATATGAATTGAAATATTATCCTATGGAAAATCAAGCATTTTTCTTAGTCAAAGCTATATCTTATTTCAGAACTCATATCCTCACTACACATGTAATGTCTTATGAACCATATCGACCAATCAAGATGATGTTATCTCAAAAACTTAGAGAAGGAAGATGGGCCAATTGGTTGCCCAAATTGCAATAATTTGACATATAAATAAAGTCATTAAAATATGTAAAAGGTCAAGGGTTGTGAAAATTAATTGGTGGAATTGATCCAGTAAATATTGTGTTAGATTACTGAGAGGGGGGGTGAATCAGTAATAGAGAAATTTAATCCCTTTTAACCATAAAATTAAAGTGTTATAACAATGTAGCATTATCACCCAATAGCTCCAGAGTATATAAACAATGAACAAATGAGAAATCATACACATACAGAGTACACCAATTTTTTTACGTGGAAACCCAAAACGAGAGAAAACCACATAATGCTTTTTATTATATGTATTTAACAATTACATTCCTTGGAAGCACCAAATTCCTTTGTTTTCCAACTGCAACTGCAAGGAGGCTCCAATCCCCTACTTTCTCAGGCTACAACCTAAGGGAAGCTCCAACTCCTCAATTCTCTGGATACAACTAGAAGGAGGCTACAACCCCCTATTTTCTCCATACACAGCTGGAAGGTGGCTACAACTACATGTCCTTTTCCCATCTAACTGCCCTGTCATAGAAGTAGAATAATGGAAACACTGTCACACTATCACTATGAGATATACTACTGTAAACCTATACCAATCAACCTGTAATCAACATGTACCATAAACAAGTGCATCAACCATGCACTAACATGTACCAAACAACCTGTAATCAACCTGTACCATAAAAAAGTTCATCAACCATGCACCAACATGTACCAAACAACCTGTAATCAACCTGTACCATAAACAAGTGCATCAACAATGCACTAAACTATACCTCAACCCATGCCATCAATGAGTGCATCAAGCATGCACCAAATATGTACCAATCATGCATCAAATACACATAAACTATGACTCATCAAGATGTGCCAACATCATCAACTATACACCTCATGTATGTGCCAACTCATCAACTACGTTTTTCAACCATGTACCAGAGAGGTAACTCATCCATATACCAAATACATATACCAATATAACCATCAAAATTTCTCTAGAAATACATCACACTATCCATAAGAAAATACCATAAACCATTACATCAAACCATGTGACACAACTTTACTGTTATGCAAACTCTATCTATAACATACCTCAACCAAAATACCTCATCAATTTCATCATCCAAATCTGATTTGTAACTCTGTAACAAACCTAGTGTATATGATAACATACCTTCAAACTTTCCTTAACAAGAGACTAGAATTTTCATCAAATTTTACTTTAGTCTCACATGACTAGTTTTGGATTAGTCAACAACCCTAACTTTAAATAATCATAACTATGTACATGTAATGAATAAAGGTCCAAAAATAGTACACAATGTGCTTCAGTGTATTTTCTGCAATTTCTCCAGGGTTCACTTCTTGGAACCTCCCAGAAAAGGAGTTATAGGAAAAATGGCATATCTTGTTGAATTCTAGAGTATTCTAGAGATCAAACTTGTAGAGAATTCCCCACATGAAATATTTTTTGTATAGATCTGAAAATGGTAAAGAACATACTAAATACTGTACTCTAAACAATACATTTGGTATTACTCAATTTGGATATGTTATGAATAAGTTATGATGTTTTTACCCAAAACACCTGTTTTAGACTAGTTTCGGGACTAGCCTCAAACCCTATTTTCCACGGAGTGTAACTCCAAAAATACAACGACCTAAAAGATGAATATTTATCACAACTACTTGGATATGTTTCCTCAACAACCTCCAGATTTCGTTGTCTAAATCATTCCAGATTTTTTTTTATTGCGAAAATGGTGAGATGACCTGTAAATAACATACCTTAGAAAGCATCATCAAAAGAATTTACCCCCCCCTAAATTCTGGCCTTGTTTACTTCACCTTCTCTCTGAAATTCACCTTAGATATACTTTGGTTACCTCATTCACTTGTAGATATTCAATATGCTCAATTGTTAATTAAATGAAAGACCCTTGCCTTGTATTTATACTTTTATGTAGCTTCCTCAAGGGGTTACCTTCTAACCTTCTTAAACCACTTTCCTTATTTTAGGGATAACCCACTTCTAACCACTTGTCCACTTAGTAATTTCTCCATTAACTTTATTATTTAAATAATTTATTTTTTATCCACTTTGACTTCTAGTACACTAATCACTTCACATTATTATTTAAATAATTTATTCTTTGCAATCACTTACTACTTTGACCTTTTGGGGCTTCTAGATGACTACTTTGACCTTTGCATCTGATGAATATATCCCCCTTTGTCATCAATGGAAAAGTTATCTTTCCATCTGGGACTACTTCTCCTGACTGAACTTTCCTTGGGGATACTCCCCCTGACTTAACTATCCTTGGGGATACTCCCCCTGACTGGACTCTTACTGAAATTGATCTCCCAACCTGAATTGTCCTCTTTATGGTGCTTCATCATGTAAATCTAATACATATAAGATAAACATTCAAAAGCATTAATTTTGGAGTAGAAATTACTCTGAGTCTCTAGTGAAGATACCCAAAGTCTTCTCATGGAAGCGGTTTTGTAAAGATGTCTACCACTTGTTCTTTGTGCCCACATATTCAACTTTGATGTTCTTCTCTGCAACCTATTCCCATAGAAAATGACAGTTGATTGGAATGTGCTTCATATTGGAGTGCATCACTGGGTTCTTTGAGATATTGATGGCTCTTGTATTATCACAATAGATTGCAATAGGCTCATCATAATCAACCTGTATATCTATCAGAGTTTTTTTCATCCATAGATCATGTGTGCAACATCCTGCTACTGCAATATACTCTGTTTTGGCTGTAAATAAAGATATCGATGGTTGTTTCTTTCTTATACATGATACTAAACACTGACCCAAGTAGAACATTGCTCCATTGGTGCTTCATCGGTAATCAATGCAACCTGCCCAATATGCATCTGTGTAGGCAATAAGTGATAGATTCATTCCTTTTGGATACGGCCATAATCCAAACTCTTCTATTCCTTTGAGATATCTAAAAATCCTCTTCACTGCTAAGACATGTGATTCTTTTGGTGTTGCTTGAAATCGTGCCACCAGTCCAACTTCATTCATTACATCTGGTTTGGATTTTGTCACATATAGTAAGTTACCAATCATTGACCTGTATTTCCTCTGGTCTGTATACTTTGAATCATCATCTTTTCTCAATTTTCAATTGATTTGCATAGGAGTGATAACTAGTTTGCAATCTTCAATTCCGAACCTCTTTAGCATTTCTCTGATATACTTAGTTTGAGAAATAAAAATTCCTTGGTTTCTTTGACATATTTGAATACCTAGAAAGAAGGATATTTCTCCGAGTAATAAAATTTCAAATTCATTATGCATATCATTTGCAAATTTGTGGCTTAACCTGTCATCAATACTTTCAAAAATAATATCCTCAACATAAAATTCAATTAATGAAATACCATCTTGAGTTACCTTGATGTAGAGGTTTTTGTCTACACTTCCTTTTCTGAACCCTTCTTGTTTTATATATTTATCCATTCTAGAGTACCATGCTCTAGGAGCTTGTTTTAGACCACACAAGGCCTTGTTCAATTTGCATACATATTTTGCATTCTCTGACAACTGAAATCCTTCTGGTTGTTCAATGTAGACTTGTTCTTCAAGTTCCTCATTTAGAAAGGTTGATTTCACATCCATATGATACACTTTAATATTCTTTGAGCATGCATAAGCTAAGAGAAATCGGATTGCTTCCATTATGGAAACTAGGGAAAATGTCTCTTCAAAGTCGATTTCTTCAACCCGTGTGTATGATTTACATACCAATCTATTTTTTTTCCTTGTAAAATTTCCATATTCATTCAATTTATTTCTGAAAACCCACTTTTTTCCAATCACATTCTTATTCTTTGGTCTTGGAACTAATTCCCAAGTGTCATTCTTCTCTATTTGATCCAATTTTTCATCCATGGCCATATTCCATAATTCATTCTTGATAACCTCTTCAAAAATGTTTGGTTCAATCGTAGATAAGAGTTCTAGGTGCATTTGTTCTGGTGAGTAGATTCTTCTTCTAGTCTCAACTCCTGCATCCTTGTTTATGATAATACGATCTAAAGGATAATTTTTCTGTACTTGTTTTCTAGGTGTCGTTGGAGGCACTTGCTGAACTTTTTCTTCTACTTATTTATGATCTTCTTCATCTTCCCCTTCTACTTCTTCTTCATCTTCTACTTCTTTTTCTTAAAGTTGTTCCATTGATTCATTATCTTCTTCCTTTGATTCTCTTCCACCTATTTCATCAATTGTTACATTGATGCTTTCCACAACTTTGTTCAATCTCAGATTGTAATACTTGTATGCTTTCCTTGTACTTGAGTAACCAACAAGTACTCCTTTGTCCACATGAGAGTCAAACTTTCCCATTCTTCCATCTTCTCTTTTGATGTATCATTTACTTCCAAATACTCGAAAGTGATTCACATTTATTGGTATTCCTTTCCATAGCTCGTAGGGAGTTTTGTCATTGTTGTTTCTAAGAATTACTCTGCTTTGAATGTGAACTTCTCTATGCACTGCATCTATCCAAATAATATCTGTCAATTTGGAATCCATTAGCATTGCTCGATACATTTCCTTGTAAATATCATCCATTATGATAATGTTCCTTTGTCTCTAAAACTCTCTCTCAACCAATCTATGAATCCATGCTCTCGTCCACTGTCATATATATTTCCAAACCTGCTAAGTGTTCTTATGAAGCCATATATGTCCATACTGTCCAAGACTCTATTGCACAACTGTCCATAATGCTAACCCATTTATCACTATACTATCATGAATTTTTCACTACTACAACTGATTGTACTTCTGATAACTAACTACTCTGGATATGTCTTCTTAAAATCTGCTCAAAGGATTGTTCTTTGGTCTGTCACAGTTATCACATAGACTCCCCCTTTCTAATATTCATATTACCTGGGAGTCTCTAAGTTGGATGGCTCAGAACAATTCCTTCTATGATGTGTATTCATCATCATCTTCATTGATAGATTCATCATCTCTCCGAGCTCTGACTTCTTTCTTTCTATCCATGGATTCACTACTACATATTGAAAAATTTGCAACGACTACTTGCGATGAAAGTACTCTTTCATCGCAAAATTCAAGAGAAAAAGTTCAATTTTTCAATTTTGATCTAAATCCACCGTGTATTCATCGCTCTATTGATGGAACAAAACTTTCTTTTGTTTTGCGATGATCATCAAGATGGTGGACTATTGTCTCTATTTCGACAAACTTGTGTTTTCGTCGCAAGAGCGACACTCACTATTGATCGTTACACTTTTTGATACTATCCATATTGACCGTTATATATTTTGACAAAGTCTAAATTGATATAGTCAACATTCGTCGCAAGAGCGACGAATTGACCGTTATAACCATTCCAGTCTTTGACAAAGTGACCTAAATATAACAAATAAATGGATAATATATATATATATATATATATATATATAGGTCACGGTCATCGCAATTGAGAAGACCGTGACCTAAATTGACCTATAAATATTTGACGATTTAAAGATGTTGCGACAATCTTTCTATAACAATGATGGTTCTGAAAGGGTATTTTGGTGTGGATGTTCTGCAGAAGAATGTTGCAGAATATAGTTAGAGGTGGGGAAAAAAGTAAAGTGGGTGAAAAGGGTGATGGTATATGTTATTGCCCTTGCAAAAAATGTTGCCTCATACGTCCCCTAATAATTTTAATAGCAACAACTACAAAACATTGTAGGAAATATGGGCACATTGATGGTAGATTGAATGAATATTGTCCCACGGTAATTAGCTATATATTCATTATCTATTTTTATTTTGTCAATTTTATATAAAATTATATATATGTATATATATTGTTTGAATGTTTGTTATAGTATACACTAATTTTTCATGATTGTTTGTAATTATAAAGTTAGAGTTTCCCTCTAAATTTCTGTAGAATATTGAACTAAGTATTAGTAGAAATGATGTTGTACAAGTTGAGGAACATCATGACCAAGAAAATGAGGATCTCATGGAAGAAGATAATGGGACAAATCAAGTTAATGATCCCATGGAAGAATGTGATGGGACAAATCAAATGATCCAAGATTTTTTTTCACAGCCAGATGAGGATGGGGACAATGCTAGTATTTATGATGAACCTCTATTAGAAAAGGAAAATAAACAACTTTATGAAGGATCAAGAGCAAATATTCTCTCTGCTACATTGTTGCTAGTGAAATTAAAGGTTATGAATAGTTTGTTGAACACTTGTATGACACAGATCCTAAGGTATGTAATATGTTTCATCTCATATTATACATAAATGTTGATTTTTTTCTATTTGTTTTTAGTGTTAATTAATGTGTAAAATAAGAATGCAATTTTTACGATTAATATTCTTTACATTAACTAGTTATTTGTTATGTTGTAGATTGTTAGGTGAATTTTTGTTACCATCATCAAATATTTTACCTTGCACATATCGAGGTTTGCATGCCATTATGAAAGACATTGGAATGGATTTTCAAACTATAGATGCATGTCCTAATGAACATATTATATATTATGGACAACATGCTTCGAAAACAAAATGTCTGCAATGTTTTATCAGTAGATATCGAACCGATCAAGTAACAAAAAGGGTGCCTCGAAAGGTTCTTCGTCATATTCCCATAATTCCATGTTTGCAGCGATTGTTCAGGTGTGAAAGCATAGCACAATTTATGGATTTCCATGCACGTAATAGAAGTGGATATTGTGTTCTTCGAATTCCTGCCGATGGTTCTAAATTTAGGGAAATTGAGGAAAAATGGGTAGATTTCAAAGATGAACCTCGTAATGTTAGTCTTTCATTGGCAGCTGACAATGCTAATCATTTAGAGAGCTTAGGTCTATTTACTCAGTGTGGCCTATTTTTGTTATCAAAAATAACATTCCTCCTTGGATGTCAATAAAGAGGGATCACATAATGTTGACAATGATTGTTCCAGGTATTTGTTTACATTAATTTTTTTGAATGTAACATTTTCATTTGTTTCAATTTTTGCATAATATCTTTTGTTTATTTATTTACTTATATGTATTACATGATATCATTCCTATAGTAATTATGTGTAATTTCAAACAATTAGGTAAGTACCAGGTTAAAGATATGAATGTATATATCAAGGCTCTTATCGATGAGCTACTAAAGTTATGGGATGGCATCACAATGTATGGCATATGTAAACCAATCGGGGAGAAGAAATTTAAATTTCGTGGAATACTTTTATGGACAATTCATGATGCCCCTGGACTAACACATTTTTGTGGTATGTAGCATTCTAATATTGCTCTTTAATACTATAAATTATTTTAATGTTTTCATGGTGCATGTTTAATTTTTAAATAATTTCATTGTATAATTGACATTAATCCATTTGTTTCAGGTCTTCAAACAAAGGGTAAATTTTCATGTCCAGTTTGTGGCCCTAAGATGGAGTATCGTCATTCAAAATTTTTAGGAAAGGTGGTGTTTGATGAGTATAGGCACCTTCTTCCTAAGAACCATAGGTATCGTACTATTGAAAAATATATTTTCAATGGGAAAGAAGAGACTGATTTAAAACCACGAAGAATGACACCTCACCTATGGAGGTTGGAATATAATAGAAATCATCAAGGTACTCAATTTCTTTATGTATCGTACATCATGTAATGTTTTGAATGTTTATTTTAATCATTGAATTTATTTTACCATATTTGATAATTATTTTTGTGATTTCTTTTATGCTTCATGAAGGCCACAATCATCATGAAGGTATTAATAATGGGCTTCCATGAGGAATGAAATTTTATCCCGTAATGATGTAAAAGAGGTCATTCAAATAATTAAACTTCCCATGGGTTTTGCTTCAAACATAAATAAGGGTATAATCACGAAGGTGGGTTACACTTTCGTGATAATCGGGTCTCCAAAATCCCGAAAATCATTTTTTTGGCCGAACTAGTTTTTGTTTTCAGCTAAAAGTATTATTTTTCAGCCGAAAATGTTATTTTTCAGCCAAAACACCTTTCAGCTGAACCCTTGAACATCAAATCGAATGAAAATATGACGATGCCCTCGATTTCCGTGTACAATTTTAGCCGGACGGATATTTTTTATCAGGTAATGTTTTTTCGGCCAAAAAATCTTTCGGTCGAAATATCTTTTGGCTGAAATATCTTTTGGACAAAATGTCTTTCAACTGAACAAATGTTTATATATTACCCACACATCGCACCTGTCACAGCTTTTGTGAGTTCATAGTTTGTTGCTGGAGAGGTTGTGAGAAGAGTTCATAGCTTGTTTTCATTTGAGGTTTTTGCTAGTGTTTGTTGGGGGCGTTTGGTGCAGTCGGATGGGCGGTGGACGTTGGAGCAGCGAACGACATTCAACATTTAGGTATGTTTATTTTAAAATTAGATTATATATTAGAATTTAAATTTGTTTACAATTTATATTTGTGTTTTAGATTGTTGATAGGGCCGTATTTGTCCCTGTCCATGTACAGGTACAGGCCTAAATTTGGGCATGTACCTGTACATGGATAGGGCCAAATATGGCCCTGACAATAATGTTTAAATTTATATAAATTTTGAAGTTTACAACAAAGCCGAAAATTTAGTTTATAAATCTTTATCAATTAGCATTTAAATTTTTATCAATTGAAAATTTAGTTTATAAATTAGGATTTAAATTTTTTATTTAGATTTATTTCGGCACTGACCATGTACAGGTACAGGTGTTACACATTATTTTCATCATCCCTATGACCGTTAATGATGTAAACCTATCTGTTGCCTTCAGAGGGGTCAGTGGTATGAGTTCCTGAAGAGAGAAGGGAGAAGAACTTATCCTGAGAAAAGAAGTTGCATTTTCTTTTGTAAAATCCCTGTAAAAAAGGAAGTTCGCAGGTTGCTATATAGGCAGGGTGTGAGAATGCCTGATTCTCGTAGGTTGCACCATATCTAAGGTGAGAGATGTTCACAGGTTGCTCTATAGGCAGGGTGTGAGAATGCCTACACGCAGGAAAAACAAGCGTTTTCTCGAATCTTCTAGAAGGAGAAGCTTCTATGGTGAGGTGGCATCCGAATGATTTGGATCTTACTCGCTTTCATGATTTAGTGGGATCATC
>JASDQU011440108.1:2545-16168 GCA_032191745.1 Picea mariana | reverse complement strand
GATAGCTCCTACAATCACCCATTAAAACTGCAGAGACTCAACATAGTGACCAAAGAGCAACCCAAAATAGCTTTGGTGGGTGATTACTGGGATGAGAAAACTAGTCAGGAAATACAAAGTTTACTACGAGAATACGAGGATTCATTCCCAAAGACTTTTTTAGAATTGAAGGGAATCAAAGGAGTTATGGGAGAAATGAAGATAGAGTTAAAACTAGGATCCAAGCCTGTCATACATAGGCCATACCATCTTAACCCGAGAGTAAAAGAGAAAGTTAAGAAGGATACCGATAAAATGCTAGAAGTCGGTCTCATTTTTCCAGTAGAAGAAGTAGAATGGGTCATCTCGATAGTCATTCAGAGCAAGAAAGACACTGAGGATATTAGAGTCTATGTGGACTATAGAAGACTCAACTCTGCTTGTGTGCACGACCCTTTCCCAACACCCTTCACCGATGAGGTCCTAGAACAGGCTGCAGGGAAGGAAGCATACTCATTTACAAATGGATTTTCAGGATACCATCAAGTTAGGATTGTTGAAGAGGACAAGAGGAAAACCACCTTCATTACCGAATGGGGATCTTTTGCATACAATGTAATTCCATTTGGTTTAAACAACGCCCCTGCAGTTTTCTCTAGGATTGTGATAGCAGCCTTTAGAGATTTCATTCACAAGTTCATAGAAGTCTATATGGATGATTAGACAATATATAACATGTTGAAGGAACATGTAGCACTACTAAGGCTAATGTTCGACAGATGTCGAGAGTTACAAATCTCATTAAATATCTAGAAGTGTGTCTTCTATGTACCACATGCAAATTTATTGGGCCACATAGTCTATCGAGAAGGAGTATTGGTATACCCAGCTAAAGTTGCGGTCATTATGAATATGCTTCCACCTACGAGCATTAAACAATTGCATTCCACACTAGGACATACAATCTACTATCGCAAGTTCATTCGGAGGTATGCCAACATTACTGCACTGCTGGAAAACCTCCTAAAAAAGGATGAAACATTCTGATGGACTCGTGAATGTGACAAAGAATTTGAGACACTTAGGGAGAAGATCATTACAACACCGATCCTGATATTCCGAAAATGGGATAAAGAACTTCATGTCCATGTATATGCTTCAGGAATTTCTCTAGGATCTATGGATCACCCTATCTACTTTGCGAGCCAAAAGCTATCACAAGCAGATAACAACTACACAACAATAGAATGGGAAGGATTAGCAATGATATATGATTTACAAAAGTTTATACATTATCTGTTAGGATCTCATTTTAAATTCTTTACTGGTCATTCAACACTAAGATACCTAGTTAACAAACCTGTGTTGGAAGGGAGAATTTACAGTTGGCTACTGTTATTTCAGGAATTTTCCTTTGAAGTCATCTTTAAAACAAGACGATGCAATGTCGGACCCAACCATCTATCTAGACTAGACTCAGGAGAAAGCGGCGGAGAAGTCGATGACCATCTCCCAGATGCAGATTTATTCAGAATTGAGGCCATACCAGAATACCTGGAGGACATAGAAATCTTTCTCATCACAGGAGCATGCCCTAAAACATATTCCACAACCCAAAAATTCCATATGGTCGTCAAAGCAGTAGATTATCAGCCGATTGCTGACCAATTGTATAAACTAGGGCTAGACAACATCCTCATATGATGTGTCCTAGATAAAAAAAGGAAGGATATACTCTGGGAATGCCATAGCGGAATTGCAGGAGGACACGTAGGAGGAAAGGTAATGACACAGAAAGTTCTACAGGCATGAATTTGGTGGGAAACACTTTTCAAGGATGCAAAATCATACGCTAGATTGTGTGATGTTTGTCAACAGGTGGGAAAGCCATCAAGAATGAATTAATTACCACTACAACTAGTTAGAGCTCTACAGTCATTTGAGAAATGGGAAGTTGACTTCATTGGGCCAATCAACCCCACAGCCAAACATTCAAAGGCAAGATACATCATTACCGCAACTGACTACCTTACTTGTTGGGTCGAAGCAGCAGTGGTACAAGACTGTTCGACAGATACCACCGCCAGGTTCAGTTTCAAGAATATCATTACTCGCTTCAGATGTTCTAGGAGCATAACCAGCGATCAAGGAGCTCACTTCATTAGCAGCACTATAGAAACACTTACCGCAGAATTTTTTATTCAACATCACAAGAGAATTCCATACCACCCACAGGCCAACGGAACAGTTGAAGCCTTCAACAAAATCCTAGAAAAGGGACTAACAAAAGTCTATTGCACTAACCGAGAGGACTGGGATGATAGAGTTCCAGTGGTACTATGGGCCTGAAAGACAACAACAAAGAAACTCCACATATACACACCATTCCATTTGGTTTACAGAAAAGAGGCAATGGTGCCTGCAGATTTCATCACCCCAAGCCTGTATATTGCACAAGCCACATGTACGACAGACGAAGAATCAGTGGCACAGAGACTTGTGGAGCTACAAGAACTCGAAGAAACCAGATTTCTAGTAGACTTCCATCAGTTGGTTGAAAAGGAAAAACAAAAAGATTGGCATGACCGCCACATTAAAACCAAGGTATTTATACAAGGGGACAAGGTGTTACTCTACAACAGCCGATACCAAAAGCATCCTGACAAGTTGCGTATGCACTGGTTGGGACCCTTCATAGTTGCGAAGATCCAACCATCAGGAGCAGTTCGAATCACGCAACTAGATGGTGTGATATGACCGGGATGGGTGAATGGCACTCACCTGAAGCCCTTCCTCTCACGAAACTGAGAAGAAGAGAAGTTGCTCCAATCAAACGGAGCATGTACAATAGTTAGATTTGAGTTTTATTTTTCTTTCTAATTTGTTTTTTAAATTTTGTTAATAATTTCCATGTGCATAGTGTTGCGCCATAACACATAGTTCAATTGTGTTGTTTAAGTGTCGGTTGATAAAAAGTTGACAACATAGTAGTGTAGAATCTGAAGTATGAAAAGTCCACTAATGACAGTCATCAAAATGGCGAGGACAACCTTTGTGGTCAGAGGGGCCACACACCCAAATCCAATCTGAGTTAAAGGCCATGCAAACCCTCTCTAGTCACATCCTTTAATGAAATTTTGGTACTCTGATTGTCACCCGTTACACCATAAAGCTGCATTATTCCAAGATGCCATCGAACTTCGCATCGGGACACCCACCCGCCAAACAAAAATGTCTCAATTCGGCCATGTCCCTATTCCACTCAGACGAGTAAATACCAAGATCGCCTAATTGGATTTCCCTTGATCAAACTGTCCCGTCGGAAAATTCACACCCTGTTGCGTCTATACGGTCATAATAAGGAGCAATTATTGCTAAAACTTACCTATTAAGCCCGACACAAAATTCTTAGAACTTAGCCGAAAAAGTATTGTTTATAAAAACAAGCATAACTATTTTTGAACTTAGTCGTGCAAACCAGTTAAGGACCATTTCCAAAACTACAAACAGAGCCTTAGTTCTAAAAAGCGACCACAGATGTGCTCATGCCAAGAGAAACAACCAGCTAAAGCACCATGACTAAAGAAGTAGTACCAGATGAGATCTACGACCCCCAGGTCGAGATTATAGGTGATCTCAAAGGGAAGACAAAATAGGTCAAGCTACTCGACCTTGACCTCATAGACTCAACGTTGTTCCCACAGATGCATCCAGATGTATATTGGGAGTTAGCCCCGGATGGAACCAGAGATAAGCACTTTATACCAAAAAATGAGTTCATCAACCTATTCAACTCCACCATCATGAACCTGAGAGACTTACCAGTATTTGGCACCACCGATGAAATTGTGTGCTGCATGAAGTTCCTGATAAGCAAAGTGCACGATAGAAGCCTATGATTGGATAAGAAATATCCAATCCATGCACAAGATATCCAACAACTTACTGGACTATCCTCTGAAGGAGAGGATGTGTCGAAGGGATTTCAGAGACCCAACAATCATGGGAAGAACAAAGGTGAGCTCAGCCTGTACGAGAAGTTTAACACTAAGAAAGGAGGACGCACAATAGTCATTGAGCCAATACTGCCTGAAACAGTCTGGACTAGCTGCTACGTCATACCCAGTAAGGTTATGAGGTCCTATTATAAGGGAGAATGCACTTTAGTTGCACTATCGTTTGTCAACTTCTGCAATCAAGGAGCAGTATTCAACTGGTGTATCTTCTTGCTGGAGGAACTACTCAAAGATTGCAAGGAGGAACAGGAGAAGGGAGGCACCTTTACCTATGGATACCTGCTTCCGGCATTCACGATTCTCAAATGGAAGTCACCGGTGGGTAGACAACTCACAATACCGGATAAAGGGCGCCTGGCAAAAATGTTTGAGCCATGGCAGTCCAGACCAAACTCGGAGAACACAACACTCAACAATGCAGCATTCGCCAAATGGTATAACGTTATGATAGACACAACATAGCAGCCACGTATCCTGCAAGAGATCCTCCATAACAACACGAGGAATATCGCCTTTAGCATGAACTGACACAACACATGTGTCTATTCAAGACATGCCAGCTGGGAACATTTCCATACAATATTGCTACCATTCTATCTGGATGAGGAATCATTCAACAAAGAGGTCATGTCATGGCCCGGAGTTAAATGTGGCCCATGCAAATCAGGAATGCATTACATTTTGTCGGCCGAGATAAGTAAGAAAAAAGGAAAGGAAGCAGGAGAGGGACTGAGCTGAGGCCCTGAGCAGAAAAAGGTAGATGCTTCGGCACAGACTGACTCCAAGGAAGAAGAAGAAACACTGCAGCTGGAATGGAGGAAAAAACCGCCCCCCTCATAGCTTCCATCCAATGTCGTGCTATCAAGTGCGTAGGTCAACCAGATCCTGGGTGTTATGCTTACCACTGAACTAATGGGGAAAAGGCCCAGAATGGGGGTCTCGCCAAACAAACCCCTGAATCCACAACCCCTCACATCTGTCTCTCCCCAGACCCAAGACATGACCAAATCCACCACCATCATTGACATCCAAGATGACCCACACCCTAAAACAATCCTGTCAACAATCGTCGTTGAGCAACCTCCACCACCACTCCAACTACCAAATCTCCTCACCACCACTCTACATCATACCACAAAATTAGAGAATATGTAGGCTGACTAGACAACCAAAGAATCCCCCAATCCCAACTCATAAATCCCCAACCCCAACCCCAAAGTCTCGGAGCAAAGTACGACGCTAGATGTTTTGAATCCAAGCACGTAGGAGCAACAACCTCAGTGTTCTACACAGGAAGAAGCCACTAGAAGTAGAGAAGAGCTAGAATTTGATCGTAACTGGAAAATCACCTCACGACCCAAGGGTGAGTATTCCCAAGAAATCACGATGCATGATGCAAAATTACTAGAGGACATGGAGATACCAGATGCGCCCAATGAGCCAGACTCAACAATGGACCAGGATATCACAACTAGGCAAGCGCAAATGGAGCAAGTCCTCAAGAGCCCCCAAAAATGTGCAGACTTGATGCGGCTCTGCATAACCAGAACAGAGGTTTTGACACTTCTTCCTAAAGATCTAAGATTGAGGATTGCACCAATGCCACCAATGGAAGAGGAAGTAGAAACTCATTCAGACTCAATGGCCAACGGACTTCCTTTGCAAACAAGAGCACCCACTGATGCAGCTTTGTCAGCCACCAACCTGGTACAATGGACAACATCACAATTGTTCATAATAATCAAAGCCTCCACAGACCAACTAGAGCAAAGGCTCCAGGACTCCAAGAGCTCAGCCAAGCTCGCTAGAAAAGAAAATTTATATGCACAAACATGTAGAACGGAAGAAAAACATGATCGACTCCTAGTCTAGCATAAACTGGAAAAAGTGGAGGAAAAACTTGCAAAAGCCTGGCTGAAGATTCGGAGAGTTGCGCCTAACCTACCCGAAGCCAGTGAGATAAGAGAACCAGAGCAACAGATCGAGTTGTTACAAGCGGTATGGACATAGCTTGCCACATGCACGGAGAAGATACAAACAAAGTTACAACAAGTCCAGCAAGAAGCAGAACAACAGCCCCAACAGCTGCAGGAACAAATGTAGAAGATCATATTGCATGGAAACAATGCCTGAGTGGAACTACATAAGCAGACAATAGACTACACCAGAATCTTCAAGGAATTCAACGATTGGATGGGCATCATCGCTCGACGAAATCAAGTCCTGGAAGAATTGTGCACTTGGATTTAGGTGCTCAACAAGGAAGTTGCGATCACAATGGACCCCATAGAGAAGAAACAAAAGTTTGTTCAAATCCAGCAGGCCGACAATGAACTCAATTCACTCTACGAAGCACAATCCATAGCCAAGAAAGAGATGCACAATTTTTGACCGGTAATTCAAACCGCCTATATGAAAATGCACCAGATCGATGCAACAGCTGACTCTAAATGGAACTCATTGGTTGCAGCCAAGCCAAAAGAGTACAAAAAAGAAATGACCCAACAGTTCCTGGCAGAAGCATCACTCCTCGCCCGGAAATGGCAAGACAAAGTTGAAAGCTTTCACGGAGTAAAGCACATAGCATTAAAGTTGGTTCTAGAATTGGGCCCTTCGTTTGAAGAGGTGAAGGAAGAAAAGGCACAAACATAAGAGCTCAAAGAAGAAGAAAATACGGACAAGGGAAAACAACAGTTGCTCCTAGAGAATGTGAAAGAACCAAGTGCTTGACTCGAGGATGAGTCAAGGATTGTGGTCAGAGCCTGTTGGGCCCTTCGTTTTTGGGAAATAATTGTGCAAGATTTGATTAAGCATGAGTTGTGCAAACTTTATCAGAAGATGAAAGAAAATAATAACATAAAGCAATTGTGGGAGCTAGCACAACACCAGCTAAGCAACAAATAGTTGCAACAGAACAAGAAAATGAGAAAGTTGAATAGAAAGGCATAACCCAGCTATACATAGGACAAAAGATAGATGTAAGAGGGTTAGATTCGAGTTAATATATCAGGATGTTGTTATTGTTCAACCAATAGGTCAATTGGTTAGAGTTGAGTCGGTATATCAGGATTTTGTTATGTTTATCAGAATCATTCAAGTGAAACCCGATGTAAGAGACAACCCAAAGTCTGTACTGAACATCTCTATGTAGTTCTGAGTCTGTAATAAAGGAAAGATCCGGAAGCTAATATGAAGAACCAAAATTTCAAATATGATCTGTCTTTGTATGTTTCTTATGCATTACATTGTTCCTTTATGTTTTATGAGTTTTGTCTAATGGTTCTATGGTTAATCGTTGTTCCTAATGCAAGTAGGTTTGGTTCTTGCATTTAGATGGTTCCAATCTAATAGTGTTGATTGCGCAAGAACAGGACTAAGTTATGAATTCTCTATGGATCTTCCTTAGTCTTCTCCCTACCCTTCCATATCCATCTGTCTTAGTAGTGCTTCGGGTGAGACTTCTTCTCTTTGGAGGGGATGAAAATTCCAACGCTCTAGACTACATGGTGCCTTTTGTTGGTAACCTGAGAAGAACCCTGGTCTGACCAAATTCGCGCCAACACTTGCTTCCATTGTTCATGCATTGAATATGTGGAGGCATTATCTCATGGGAAAGAGATTCGAATTAAGAACATACCACAATGGTCTAAAGTATCTTTTTGAACAACTAACTTTGAATGCGGGGAAAACAAGATGGCTAGAATTTTTAAGTGAATATGACTTTGATATCAAGCATATCAAAGGAAAAGAAAATAAAGTTTCTTATGCACTTAGTAGAAGAGTGCATCCCATGCATGCTACAATTGTCAATATCCATCAGTCGTACTTGAAGAGAAGAATTTTAGATTTTTTTGTTACATATCAGCATTACCTACATGTAAAGGAAATCTTACAGCAAGGAGATCTACAACATAAAATGAAAGAGTATGAGATGAAGGAAGATGGATTACTTATGCATAAAAATAGAATTTATGTTCCTAGTTCCGAAGAACTTAGGAATTCAGTATTAAAGGAAATGCATAATGTTCCATATGTTGGACATCTCGGTTACCAGAAAACAATTACAGCAGTAAGAAGCCAGTTCTTTTGGTTGGGAATGAAAAATCATGTTGTTGATTACATCACCAAATGTATGGAATGTTAAAAAGTGAAGGTTGAGCATAGACACCCAGCGGATTTGCTATAGTCATTACCAATTCCAGAGAAAAAATGGGAGGTGATAACCATTAATTTTATAACAAAGTTGCCAAGGATAGAAAGGAAACACAATTCAATCATGGTAGTGGTTGCTAAATTGACAAAGGCAACTCATTTTGTTCCTGTAAAAACAACTCATACAACAGCTAATATTGCATAAATTTACATGAGGGAAATTTATTGGTTGCATGGGATACCTAGGACAATTATCTCAGACAGAGATGCAAAGTTTACTTCAAATTTATGGAAAGGATTATTCAAAGGATTTGGTACAAATCTGAACTTTATCACAACATACCATCTGCAATCAGATGGGAATATAGAAAGGGTCAACCGAGTAATTGAAGAAATGTTGAGAATGTATGTGATGGATAAGCCATCTAAGTGGGAAGATTACTTGTACTTGGTTGAGTTTGCCTATAATAATGGGTATCAAGCTTCGTTGAAGATGATCCCATTTGAGGCTTTGTATGGTAGAAAATGCAGTACTCCAGTAAGCTAGGATAACCCAACAAATAGAGTGGTACTTGGGTCAGAGTTGCTCAAGGAGATGGAAGACCAGATGGTTAAGATTAAGAAAAATTTAAAGGTAGCTCAATATAGACAAAATTTTTATGCCGACAAGAATAGGACATCAAGAGAATTTAAAGAGGGGGAGAATGTGATTTTGAAAGTAAATCCCAAGAAGAGCTCTTTGAAGTTGGATAGTTTTACAAGGCGGGTAGCCAGATTATGTGGTCCATTTGAGATATTGGACAAAATAGGGCCAGTTGCATACATGCTTGTATTGCCTGTTTCCATGAATGTGCATAATGTATTTCATGTCTCTTTTCTAAATAAATATGTACTTGATCTTAACCATGTTATTGATTGACATCTGATTCAGGTAGAGGCAGAGGGAGACTTTCAGGTCCAATTAGTGCGAATATTGGATAGAAAATTCAAAATGCTTTGGAATCGAGTTATAGAGCTAGTAAACTTTCAGTGGACTTGCTATGGTCCTGAAGATGCTACCTGGGAGCATGAAGTTTCCACACAGGCAGAGTACCTGCAGCTTTTTGAATAAATTTTGGAATTTTGATTCTTGTTTTGTATATGCACTGAAGATAGTGCCAAAATAAGGGGGAGGGGATGTAACACCCTAAATTTTTATCCCCCATATTAAATAATGTATTGTTACATTGTTGAGAGGCCAGAGTGGACAAATAATTAAAAGAGGCCAGTGTTCCTAATAAATGTAATGTGTGATCATTATTAATAATAAATACATCATTGGATTCTAGACGGACAAGGACTATAGTTATAGGGGGCTATGATTCCACAAGAGAGGAAGCTTGAGGGGCTAAGTGTTTATTTCATTTTTAATTACCCATTTTTTTTAATGTAGGGGGACTCAGGTACATGAGCTCTTGGGGGGATTCCAATAGGTTCTTGATCCCCACGATTTACAAAAAACTGTCCCTGGTTTGTGGAAGGGGTTCTCCCGTTGGAAAATTTTCTCTTTCGTTTTGGTCATTCGCTCACTCTCATTCTTGTCCCCATTCTGGTGTTGTTGTTGGTTGCCTCATGTGTTCATTCACCTTCTTTTTTCGTTGTTCATCATATCACGTGGAGTCTTCACTCCATCCATTCCTTCTCACTCATATGTCCTCATTCGTATTTGGCTTGGGAAAAGAAATCAAACCATTGAAGGAAAACCACGGTTTTGTTGCTTGCAGGGATTGCTGGTGTAATCCAGTCATGATTTGAGGCCTGCATGTTTGAGATGCTTGGCATGTGTCCAAATTTGCTAATAGCTGCAAGCCCTGAGAATCCCACCATGGAGATTCTGGACCAACTGCACTGGAGCCCTAGAAGAAAAAGGACTGTCTGAGGGACTATGTGGCAAAGAAGGGTGGAGGTCGATTCTCTTGGGTGGTGTAGGCTGGGTAGAATATATTTTGGTACTTGTATTGTTGTTAGTGTTGGAGAATCATGTGAGAGCTTGAGTGTGGACTGGTTTGGGAAGTGAACTAACACTCTGGAACCATCCTTGTGAATTCATAGCCCTGGCTCGGGGGTGAAATTGTTGTTGAGACTTGGAAGAACCCTGTCTATGGTTGGGTGGAACGTCCTTGGTCTATAGCCAGTTGGTGTTTCTCTTCTATAAAATATAATTTCTCTCTGTTATGGTATTAATTACCTGTGTATGAATTATTCCACTGCGTATTAAATTATCATATCTGAGATTTGTACTTATAATATGCATGCTTTCTAGTTAATGGTGTGCATGGTATATTGTGCATGTCGTTTATGTTGTATTATGAATCTTGATAATTTCATGTAGGTATTTCATGATTCTTTATTAATTAATTGTTATTAGAAATTCAAAATCAGCCAAGAAGTGTGTTCTTGGTGTGGCATGCCCGACATGTGGGAGGTTGGGTACATTATAAGAATTTTGGTGTATTTAAAAAGGCAGAATGGTGTATAGTATTTATAGATTTGTTAAATTATTTATTCTAACAAATCCTATTACCTACACATTTTCCAGAGATAAAAACAAATAGAACAGAATCAACACAGGGATCATAGGCATGGAAAATGCATGTAGAACCCGCAACCATGAAGATGAGGTCAGAGGGTTGTATGTCAGCATGGGTAATGAAGGGACAAAATCTAATGGGCATAAAGAGGTAAAGGAGGAGAGAATGAACTTAGTATAAACCATAAAGAGTCTAAAGAAATATGTCCAAATGTATAAAGCTAATAATGAGAAGCTTATGAAATCCAAGGAGCAACAAGATAGCTTCAACATCAAGTTTTTGCAAATCTTGGACATAATAGAGAAGAAAATGGATAAAGAGACTGACTCAAGCAATTCAGAGAGTCATAGGTCTCATGATAAAATAATAGAATCAATAAGTGTTGATAGGAATCATCATCACTTACCAAGGCATTCATCTAGGAGAGCACACAATATTTCAAGTCCATATCCTATTAGAAAACATAAGAGCAGGTCTGGGGTAGATGAGCTACAAGGAGAAATGAATAATATCAAGCCTCCTACCTTTGATGGTGAGAACAAGAAGAATGAGGATGAAGAGACTTGGATTTTGGGGATGATGAAATACTTTCAATTGCACAATTACTCCTCACGGGTAGAGGGGAGAATTTCCATTTATTAGCTGAATGGAAAAGCATCAATGTGGTGGGACCAGTTTGTGCAAGTGCAACACATTGATGAGAAGAAGATCACTTGGAGGGATTTCAAAGTATATTTTCAGAAAAATTACTTGACCAAGCATTATTATGATAGGAATATGAAGGATATCTTTAAACTCAAGATGAAAAGTATGACCATGGATGAGTATGAAAGGATATTCTTAGAGTTGTTGAAATATGTTGACTTCATCAAGGATGCCATCATTTTTTAGTGATAAGATACAGCATGATTATCCTAAGACATTGGATGAAACAATAAGGAGATCCATGTTTATGTATGATTGGCATAGAGGAAGGTCAAATTTCCAAAAGGCTTGGAATACATGAAGAAAAGAAATATGGAGAAGAGGAAGAAGGGGACCAATCCACCATTCTTCATAAAAAATTCTCAGGGACAACCATCTTCTAAATATTCTAGAATGACATAAACAATAGGGAAAAGACCAAGGAAGCAACCTATGAAATGTTGGGGTTGTGAGGGAGTTCACATGTACAGATATTTCCCTCATAAAGGTGAAAAAGTGAGGATTCTTCATAATGTACAACAGGATGATATAGTTGAGGACATAGGCAAAAGCATGCCAAGGATCTATGCATCCTTGGACAAAAAACAAGCTGAGTTTCAATCCCACATGATTGAAGTGGAAGGTAAGATCAACAACTAACCCATTGATATTTTAATTAATTCAAGAGCTAGTCATAGTTATCTAGATCCTAAAATGGAGGAAATATTTCAATTTCCAAGAAGAAATATTGGGAAACCTTGGTTGGTGTAGTTATCTATAGGAGATAAAAGAAAAATTAATGAGATGGTTACAGAATGTCCAATATACATGAATGGAATGAGCACAAGGGAAGATTTGAATACCATACCATTATGTTCATATGATTTCCTTATAGGTATGGATTGGTTGGACAAGCATACTGTTGTCCTAGATTGTTACAACAAGGAATTTACTTTCTTAGATGAGGAAGGGAACTTGAGGAAAATTCAGGGTAATCCTAGGGAAATAACTATCAAAAAAGTTTCATACTTTCAACTGAGAAAAAGATTCAGAAAAAATATGTTAAATATTTGCATCTCATCTGGGAGGGACAACTAAGGATAATGTGACAAGCATTGAATATTGTGTTGTCTTAAAATAGGTATTTAGAGAAATATTTGGGTTTCCACCTAAGAGATATATTGATTTCTATATCAATTTTATTCTTGGAGCACCCCCAGTATCCAAGACTCCTTATAGGATGAGTACTCCAGAACTGAAGGAATTACAAATGCAGTTTGAAGAGATTTTCAAGAAGGGGTATATACGCCAAACTATGTCACCTTGGGGTGCAACAGTGCTATTTGTGAAAACAAAGGATGAAACCTTGAGGATTTGCATTGACTTCTAGTAGTTGAATAGGGTGATTGTAAAGAAAAAGTATCATTTTCCAAGGATATATCATCTTTTTGATCAAATAAAAGATTCCAAGGTATTCTCCAAGATTGACCTCAAATCAGGTTATCACCAAGTGATAATTAAAGATGAAGACATCAGCAAGAAAACCTTCAGAATGAGGTGTGACCATTATGAGTTCACATTGGTGCCATTTGGGTTGTCAAATGCACTAGTTATCTTCATGTGTTTAATCAATGGTATTTTCAAAGACTACTTAGATAATGTTTTCATTGTGTTTTTGGATGACATACTTATTTACTCTAATCCTGAAGAAGAGCATGAGAAACAATTGAGGATGGTGCTAAAATTATTGAGGGAGCATAAAGTATATGCCAAGTTAAGAAAGTGTTCATTTTATTAGAGGAAGATAAATTATTTGGGCCATATCATATCATAGGAAGGGATATCAGTGGATCCAAAAAAGATAATATTGTATATTTTAAACTTGTACAATATTATTGCAAACATATTTTCAGTAAAAGAAAAGAAAAGATACAATGGAAAATACAAACATTACACGGATATTTTTCCCATGGAAACCCAAATCAAGAAAACCAACACATTCCATATTCATTCATAGTGATACATTGTTTACAATACAATATACATATTGTTATTGGATTAATCGGTAGGTGCGAACACTAACAGATCTCCCTAGATCCACCTGGATCTAGAACAAAGCAAGACAGAACATGACTCTTTTCCTAGGTTTTGACCATTGAATTAACTAGGAAGTGATAATAAGGTATGTTACTTGTTCTCACCTCCTAGTTAATTCAATGGTC
>JASDQU011440107.1:22389-32523 GCA_032191745.1 Picea mariana | reverse complement strand
TGTCCTTGAACTCAATATTAATCTTCACTCTAACACCATTGTCCTTAGATGTGCAAACTTGATGGTTTTAGCTATTGTAAATATCAACATACGTTACCAATCTTTGTAATGATACCTAATTATCTTGTTAATTCTAATATTTCAATATGAATATGTAATATCTATGTTGTGAATTATTATATTTGAATATGAATGTAATATTTTAATTTCATTGATAGAATGTCATGATATTTCTCAAGAGCCTTGTATGTGATGGGTGAAATAGGAAGAAATGACTATCTAGAAGCCACTTTTACTCTCAAGCCATTTTTTTGAGATAGAAACCTTTCCTCCCCTTATCATAAACCGGTATAGACCCATCTAACTATGGTTTTATAAAGCGTCGAGAGGGATCAAATCCATTGAGGTACAAACTTCTTTGACGTGATGCTTCCAATTTTTTTTATAGCCGACATAAGATTTTTTTTTTTTAATTTCATTTTAGTTCAATTATTTAATATTGTTTGGGACATAAAGAAAAATGATGAGCGCTCTGCAAACTAGGGTTTAGAACTGTTCGGTACTGATCTGCGGCACCACAGCTATGGCCCCACGGGGGCTCATGAATCGCAAGGAGGGGGAGCCGCAAGGCATCTCCTACAGCCGTGTCATGACGAATGAAGACTCCACTGAAGGGTTGAAGCAACCGACTTTTGAGACACCACCAAATCTGTGCGAGGAGCTTCTGGAGGACGGGACCTTCAAAGACAGAGAGATGGAAATAGACCTTGAGAAGGAGAAAACCCCTAGCCGAGCCTCGACTCCATGACTGCTGGGTAAATGTATTCCGTAGGCGCCGCAAGCCCCAAAATATGTTATTAGCTCGCCGAGGATAGAGGTGAAGAAGCAGTATATGAGGGACCACGCCCTGGTGGGTAAATTTCTTGGGCTCTGGCCCTCGAAAAGAGATCTGGTCAAATGGATACAATACTGGTGGAAGACGAGAGGGAATTATGACCTAAAACTGGGATCCAAGGGTTTTTTCATGATTATCCTCCACAACCGGGAGGATCGCAATAGCATCTTTGATGGAGGGCCATATTTCTACAACTCGGAAATACTCTTCTTAAGATTCTGGACTGAGAAGTTCAGCCCTGAGAAGGAGGACTTTTCCCATGCACTGGTGTGGATTAGGTTATACTCCTTACCCCAGGAGTTCTAGTTAGAGGAGGTCCTGGCCGGAATTGGGAATACTATTGGCATTTATGTCAAATATTCAGAGGATACCAAGCAACGCCGCTACACCTCTTATGCATGAATATGTGTATATCTGAACATAGCCAAGCTGCTTCCAGGATCCATCACGCTGGAATATCACAACGAGGATTGGTCTCAAACCATCGACTATGAGAATATTCCATTCCGCTTTAGGAAATACCATGAGCATGGTCACCTCTTCAGAGACTGCCCACTCAACACAACGCCAAAAGAAGGGAACCCAGAAAGAAGCAAGGACAAGGACGGCTTCATGCAACCAGCGGGGAAAAGACGTCAAGGCAGACGAAAGCAGTCGACTCAGGTAAGTAAGGATCCTTCAACCAGTAATAAGTTTGATGTCTTGCAAAACCAACCGGAAAACCCCAACAATCCTGAAAACCCCTTAATACCTCCTCCGGGCAATGCTCCTCAACCTATCAACCAAGGAACGGATCAGTCAACCAAGGGCAAGGAGTTTGACCTTTCCCTCCCCAATTCTGCCCCTAACTAGCAAGAGATAGAAGATGGGGAGGTGGACATGGAGCTAGAAGAGCAAGACCTAGCTGGGGTGGATCTGGAGCACCTGGAGCATGCCTACAGGCAGAAAAAACTTTACCCTATACCCAGATATCAACTACGGAAGGTTCATAAAGTGTTCCTTAATTCCTCAGCTGGATCCTCAGGTCAGGCCATCAAAAGTCTAGGGATCCAGGGCGGTCAATCAAAAAACCCAGCCAAGACCCAGAAAGATGAAAAGAAAAGAGGTAGAAAATCAACCAACAAGCTCATACAAGAAATAGGGAACTTTATGGTGAACTCGGGACAAATCAACTTGATTTTGGATAACTTTCCTCCTCTTCCCATCCCCCCGTCATCATGAAGATAATCACATGGAATATCAGAGGCCTCAACAGACGCAGCAAGAAAAAACTGTTGCAGGATCTGATATTAGCAGAAAAGCCAGAAATCTTACTTCTACAGGAAACAAAATGTACTTAAAAAGACATTGACAAGCTATTACCTTACTGCTGGAAATTGGGGAAGGAAGTCTCAATAGATGCTACAGGAACATCGGGCGGCCTAACTGTCCTGTGGAACACCAATGCTGTCGTATTGGACAATTTCATTACCACTAAATGGTCTATCACCGTTGACTACATGCTTATCGACTCAAATCGGCCTGGACACTTGACCAATGTATACGGCCTGGAAAGCCCCCGGGACAAACAAGCCTTCCTTAGGAGTCTATGATATGTGGATAGCCTAGCACAGTACAGACACCAGATCGTCAGCGGCGACTTTAACATTATTCGTAGTTTGGGGGAAAAAAGAGGCGGCTCTAGGCGCCTGGATCGGGACTCTGGGGACTTCAATACTCTCATAGACGAGCTTCAACTTTTTGATCTGGGCACGAACAATGGCTTGTACACCTAGACAAATAGAAGAACGGGCATTCATCAAATTTCCTGCAAACTGGACAGATTCCTGACATCCGAATCTCTCATGCTAGAAGGCACCACAATAGAATCAGCTATCCTAAATGTCTCTGGGTCAGATCATTGGCCCTTGCAATTAAGGATGGACATCCCGACCACCCCCGATAAGAAACCTTTTAGGTTTGAGAAATTCTAGCTAGACCACCCGGAGTTCCAAGAAAATATCCAGGCCTGGTGGAGGGAGGCTGAGGTTCCTCGTGGATCCAAAATGTATCGTTTCCAGCAAAAGCTAAAAAACCTTAAGCAGACTGTCAAAACTTGGAATCAGAGCACCTTCGACAATATCTTTGATGCACAAAAATAGCTGCTGGCACAATTGGAAGGGATTCAACAACAGATCAAACTTCATGGGATGACAAATGAACTTAGAGCCCAGGAAACAACAATAAATCAGTAGCTCGAAGTCAGGAAAAAACAAGAGGAGATTTTATGGAAACAAAATTCGCGAGTGCAATGGCTCCGGGAAGGGGAGAGAAATACTAAATTCTTTCATAGAACCCTCATCCAAAGGCGGCACACCAACAATATCACTCATCTCCTTTCAGACGAGGGGGACACTATACATTCCCATGAGGACATGGAAAATACCTTGACAGGCTACTTTCAAAATCTCCTCACAGAACCCAGGACAGATAGACATGAGGCTATCAACAAGGTCACGCGGCATGTACCATATTTCGTCACCCCGGAGCAAAATGCCGCCCTCTTACACCCAATAACAATAGAGGAAGTGGACCAAGCTCTTCAAGAGACTCCCAAGGGCAAGGCTCCAGGCCCCGATGGATTCACAAGAAATTTTTTCCATCACTGTTGGCCGCTGATCAGAACAGAGGTATGGGAAATCTTAGAGGACTCCCGAGCCACTGGCCAAATTCTCCAGGCTCTCAATGCCACTTTCATAACTTTAATTCCCAAAGAGGGGCACGCACATCATCCCAAGCAGTTCAGGCCGATAGCTCTGTGCAATGTCATTTATAAGCTTCTTACCAAGGTCATAGCCAGGAGACTCAAATATATCTTACCTACAATAATTTGCCCAGAGCAATCAGGCTACGTGGAGGGGAGACAAATCCTAGACAGCGTCATCCTTGCCCATGAGGTGATCCACTCCCTGCAGAAGACCAAGAGCCCAGGTATGCTCCTCAAATTAGACCTCTCTAAAGCTTTTGACAAAATCAACTGGGAGTACATGCAAGCAATGCTCCTAGCTTTTGGCTTTGATCAGAGATGGGTAACATGGATAGTAAATCTAACCTCTTCGGCTTTCTTCTCTATTCTTATCAATGGTGTCCCGTTGAAGCCCTTCTCCCCTTCGAGAGGGATTAGGCAAGGAGATCCCCTCTCTCCGTTCCTGTTCATTATCCTAGATGAAGGCCTTAGCAGATCCATTCACGCAGCCATTGACTCCAAAATCCTGACAGGTCTTTCCTTGCATGGCATCTCCCCGCCTATCTCGCATAGCCAATTTGTTGATGACACCCTCTTGATGGGCAGTCCCACAGTCCGGGAAGCCAGCTCCCTCCTGGATATCTTGCAAACCTTCGCTGACGCCTCGGGCCTGGACTACAACAAGGATAAGTCCCAAATATTCTTTTTCAACACCCCTCCTCTGGTCCAGCGTCATATCTCTAGCCTCCTTGGTTTCAACAGAAGCTCCCTTCCGTCCAAATACTTAGGCATCCCCTTAATTGACACTGCCCACCGGAACTCCTCCTGGGATTACCTTCTCTCTTCCTTCTCCAAAAAGCTCTCCTCCTGGACATACAGAGCTCTTAATCTCCCCAGCCGCCTCATCCTTCTCCAAGACGTTCTCCAAGCCCTTCCGATCTACGCCTTCTCTGTGCTAGCTGCCCCAAAGGTAATCCTTACCACTATTAAAAGCATTCAGAGAAACTTCATCTGGCAAGGCCTCAATAAAGGAAAGAAAATAGCGCTGGTTAGCTAGGACAAACTCTGTCGGCCCAAGGAGCAAGGAGGCTTGGGATTGAGGGATCCCTTCATTATGAACAAGGTGCTAAGTGCCAAGATCTGGTGGTAGTGGTTAAAAATCCCCAGGGACCTTTGGGCTCGACTTTGGAGGAAGAAATATGCTCCGAACGTAGAAGAGAAGAATCTAGTCCACTGGAATGAGGATAGCCCAGGATCTTTAATATGGACAACAACTAAACAGAACCGACAACTGGTGACTGACAACGCGTTCTGGGAAATCAGAAATGGGGAAATGACCCTATTTTGGCAGGACTCCTGGTAACAATGGACGATTCTGAGCAAGGAGGACTGGGCCCCTACCATCTGCAACCCAGCCACTCGAGCAGGCCTAACAAAAGTTGCTGACTACTGGCGGGATACCCCCCTAGGGGACACTTGGTGCCAATGGTCTTTGGACAGGGACAACATTGATTTGGAGGCAGGGGTGGACTTAACTCCGTGGAAAGAAGAGATGGCGAAGTGGAAAATTCCAAGCATAGCAGGGGAGGACATCTTAAGATGGGGATACAAACCACAAGGAACCTTCAACACAAATGAGGCGTACCAGCTCAAGGCTCGTTTAGACCCTCTCCCTAACATGAGACAGTGGCGCAAGCTATGGAGTCTCAAGCATTGGACAAAAATTACCCTCTTCCTGTGGCTCGTGAATCACTCTAGCATCCTCACCTGGGATAATCTGGTGAGAAGGGGCTTTGCGGGCCCCTCTGTTTGCCTACTCTGTGGAGAGGCTGGGGAAACTATGAACCACCTTCTCAACGCTTGCCCCTACACAGCTCAAATTTGGGATCAAGCAGTGCTCATCACGCGCACCTCGAACTGCTGTCGGGATAGCATACTGACTACCATCACAGAGTGGAGGGATCAAGATTTCCAATCCCCCCTCCTCAACCGAGTATGGAAACTATTACTGGGATTTATCCTTTGGAAAAATTGGAAAGAAAGGAATCGAAGGCTCTTCAAAGGTCGATCCCTACCTTGGCAACATTGCTGGCATCATTGCTGTCGGAACATCCAGGAGCCTCTGCCTCTTCAAGCATGGTCTGGAGAGGACGTTAATAATAGCCAATTTGAACTTCCCATCCTTCAGTACTGGGCTCCTCCCTCCACCTCCACGACTCCTCCTCATCCTCCCCAGTCCTGTCTCCCCAACAGCCCCTCCTTCTGGTCTCCTCCCCCAGAAGGTTTCCTCAAGCTCAACTTTGATGGGGTCTCTAAGGGTAATCCGGGCCCTGCAGGGTATGGAATTGTTTTTCGCAATCATCAGGGGAACTTCCTTCTCATCAGCGTGGACCCTATGGGATATTCCACAAACAATGCAACAGAATTGTGGGGTCTAACCAGAGGACTGCAACTAGCTATCGAAAATAACTTCACCAAGCTAATTGTGGAGGGCGATTCTCAAATCATCATCAACTTGCTGCGGAGAATTTTGAATGGAGCCAATCCAGAGCACATTTCGCCCAGCTGGAGACTCCTGCATGGGCTGCAGATCATCTCGGACTCTCTACGACCAACTTTGACCCTCATCCCATCTCACGTCAGACGGAAGGCGAATCAAGTTGTGGATGATCTGGCCAATATGGGCATCAATCGGGACGAACCAGAACTCATTTGTAATTCAGCCCTAGAACCCGATCATCCTCTACTCCAACATTGCATACACAAAGCTAGGACAACGGATGCTTCCCCGGATGGGGTGTTAGTGAGGACCAGCTGGAGCATGGCGGGAGCCAATGAGTCACGGAGCCACGTGACGGGCCCGTGCCTCCATCCGCCACCCTCCGAGAGTATTAATGAATCTCTAATGGCGATGGGAAGGCTCGTTTATTGCCCTTGACCTACGCATTTTAACATGGCTCGAGTGATTTTCTCCGCTGTTATTCTTTGGTGTCATTGATTTTGCTGGTGGCTAGCAGAGCTTCCTCCCCCATGGACATGGCCGATGTTTAAGAGTATATACTGGTCCCTGGAGGCTCCCCACCATGACCATCTCTGTGACCTTCGCTGCGTGTACATGATGCCTAAGCACAGGCGGCGACTGAGAGGGAAACCGTGGCGGGGTTCTCCATGGAGACCTCAACGACTCTCCTTCTTCTCGCGCGATATGTCTCCCTCTGCACCTTCCTGTCACCTCCAGGAGGTGCAACCCAGCCACACTCTTCCAGTTCCGCCGATTGCAAGCTTAAATTCCCTGGAATTGATTCCCCGGTTGCCATGTTCTTCTTTGTGTTTACTCCTTGCTCCCACCGGGACTGAATCGCACTCCACTCAACGCTCGACTTTCCCACGCACCTTAGGCGAAGAGCCACCACCTCAGATGCAAGCTTCTGGAAGCTCTGGGATCCCTTCCGTTGACGCAACCATGAGCGATCAGGTAAAAGATAAATTGCCCATTCTCTACGACCTTGTATTCAAGCTTTTCCAGGGCGTCGAGGACCTGTAGTTTCGACTGCAGCTTTCGAATGATAAGGTCACACTCTTCCTCCAGCTCCTTTCCTCTCTGCATGAGACCTTCCTCTTGACCCCAGCAGATGCAACCTTCAAGCAAGCTCCCGACGCAGACGCAGCAGACGACAAGGCAAAGGAGAGCGCGACTTTGGCACAGGCACAGGGCGCAACCACCACGAATGGAGATGTGGTCATGCAGGGTGTAGCATAACCGCCCTTGAAGGTAACTGGTAGCGCAACCATGGCTGAGCAGGGCATTGCGAGGCACGACCGTGGCACTGAGAAGAAGGAGGAGGTCGAGGTGCAATGGGGCGACGGGACAACAATTGTAGAGGAGGAACCTTGGACAGGCAACCTCAACGCCACCTGACCAGGTTACGTGTCAGGTGTCTAGTTTACGTTTGTTTAGAAGTCATGTCATCTGTTAGCTGCTTTAGATGGAGGTTCACTTTGTTTTCAGACATTACAATGAATGGTTACTACTTTTCTCAAGCTGACTAGGTTGCTGACTGGGCTGGTTTCCCCTCTGTTGGGGCAGCCCAGAAATCTCAGCAGACCAAATACTATGTTTTGTAACTCTTTTTTGCCTATGGCAGGTTCTTGATATAATATATTACTTACTTACAAAAAAAAAATATTGTTTGGGACATACCGACACATCCCTCCCACACGAGCTGTAGAAATGTGCCTCTCAGCACAACAAGATTCACAATTCTTTACAAGCAATTAAACCTAAATTTGCAATAACATTTTATTTAATTTCCTCTTTCACATAGAGGTTCATAGTTCAATCCAAATGAAATATTAAATAATATCTTATAGATCTTATTATGCATTTTTTGGATATGTATTTTAGCAATTATTTATGTAAGTATAAATTATTTTAATTTTCTTAGAGTTTATCCATTAACAATCTATAGAATGGAATTAGTAGACAATGATAGAATAAGCATCCCAATATGTCTTTATTCAGGGAATCCCACCATTGGGGTGTTCACCCTTAGTTCTAAGTGATCGATCTCCATCATAAGAGATTGCAATGAAAATAAATGCCTCATATCCTAGAATCAACTCTCCCAAAACCGTAATTCATTGTTACAATAGACATTGAAATAAAAAAGGAGTTAATATTTAGAAGTCATTTGATTGTATGGATATTTCTATGATATTTATGTGGAAATACTTTTTTTTTATGAAAAGAGTTTCGTTATGGACAACCCGAGACCAAAGAGCACTCACATTACTATACCCAAGTTCAAAACTATAGTCTATTGCAAATTTTCATCTATATTGATACTTTCTAGGTGGAAAAATTGTAATTTTTACATGTAATATTAACTACCCAACATAGTTTAGGGCTTGGAATTTTGAAAGAACTTTGTTTTGACAAAGCCATTACTTATGACTAGAATGTCAAATAGTTAGAATACAAAATTGATGTACTAGAAAATTTCTTTTGATTCTAATTCAGTATGAAAAAAAAAGTATAGTAATATCATAATTAAAACTAAAATTAAATCACTAAATCTCATTTAAAAAATAAATAACCATATTAATGTATCCTTTCTACTTTTTCAAAAATATTTATACTTAAGAAGCTTCACTTTTTATTATTAATTTTATTAAATATTTAATTAATTATGTATAAACTTTTACCAAACATTTTGAATCTAGTTCTATTAAATTTCCCCATCATTTTTCCTACAAAATAAAAACACAAACTATATGAAAACCTCATATTCATGACAATATCCTAAATATTGTTAGAACTGTTGTTGAAAGAAGTTCAAAAACGTTAAAGACAATATCCTAAATATTGTTAGGATTGTTGTTAAAAGAAGTCCAAAAACTTTAAAGAGTAAGCGTGTTAACACAAATTTTAAATCAACTTTAAACCACTATGCATAGATATAGGTGGAGGATCCTAAAAGGTCTGAAAGCTTTTAAACTACTCTTTACCCTGGGATAAAATGCATTATAGGTAAATTCAAAAAAATAAATAAATTATATTATTTATATTATTAATTTAATTAATTCAAATAAATTATATTTATAATTAAATATCAAAGAATGATTTATGAAATTATTTTTATAATTTAAATTAATTCAAATAATTTATATTTATAATTTAATATCAAATATTAATTTTAGATTTTATAAAAGTATTTTAATATTTTAAAATTCAATATTTTTAATATCATATTTTATAACAATGACTAATTATTATAGTAAAAGGCCTAATTACAATAATATCAAAAATCATAAATATACATGTTATGAATATATCCATACATGAACAATTATTCATTTAAATTAAAAAATAAATCTTCAGTTATGCATATATTTATATACTATTTATACCAATTTTAATATATTCATAGTCTTTGTAAATTAATATATTTATTTTTTATTTTAAGAATATATATATATATATATATATATATAAAACTAACTTTAGAACATAAAAAAAATGAATAGAATAGATTGATAACATAAAAAAAATAATAGAATATAAAGAAAACAAGAGAATTCCAAACAATGCCCTTTTCTAACCACTTAAGATTTTAAGTTTGTATTTTCAAGATTTGGATTAAAAAACATCAAAATTGAAACAAAAAATTAAATAAATAATTTTTTCAAAATAGTTTCAAACTCAAGTGTATTTAAAATTCACTGGGGTTTTCATGCTCTACTTAATCAATATTTAAACTCGAGACAAGATTTCTTAGCTAAAGAGTTGAAATCTAGCTATATAGTTGGGTTGATTGAGAATGAAATCTGAAGCAATTTCATATGTGTTTTATTTGAGAGATGTATTCCATTACAATTTGTGGATGTTGCTAGATTTGAACATGCTAACACTCGCGGTGACCCACACACATGAATGAGGTCAAAGTTGTAAGTGCCTCCACCTCCACAACATGAATGCTATATATTATTAAAACCTGCTTCAACCATGCATCAC
>JASDQU011440107.1:8876-20318 GCA_032191745.1 Picea mariana | reverse complement strand
ATTAGAAAAAAAACAAACATAATGTATTCACTCCATTTCTCTAAAACTATTTATTGTTAAGAGTTATATCTGTAACATCCCGCTCTGGCGCACTGAGCAAACTTATTCTTTGAGGACACTTGCTCGCAAGTGATTTGGATTATTATGCTATTAAAACTTTTGATTTTGATTATGAGGTGTTATGGGTTGATGACATGTTGTTTTACCGCTTTGACATAGACAGGTGCTATTGACTCGATTTTATTGAGTGTGCAGGATTATGGACCTAGAGGATGCCGATGTATCAATGGAACCCCTTGGAATCCGGATCGAGTCAGGGAGTGTACCATTGGGGTTTGATTGTTTTACTGTGATTTTAGTGCTTCTGATTAGATGATATGATATGGATATATTTTGACATGATTCGTTGATGATGCAGGATGACGATAGCTTGCCGACCAAACTCACATGTGGAGTAAAGGGGTCAGGCACGACTACCAGAGATGTTGAGGGAGAGGTGTGGACAACAGCCCTACCACAGCCTACTAGCACTCCCGCCGTGGCTCGAATTGTAGGTTAACAATTACCTAGTTTGAGAGGACCCACGATGCCGTGAGAGCAGACTGCGACAATCACTCACGATGATTCTAAGGGGTGTGCAATAAGGCTGGTGCCTTATTCCTTAAAGGCCCTTATTCTCCCACAAGTTCACCTGGCGAAGAGTTGACTCCAGGGGTTATTGATGTCTACCAAGTCAGTCAAGAGGTGAGTGACACCCTTGGAGCACATAGTGCGTCCTGAAGGGAACGTCACGCAAGGGAACATATGAGGTGAGTGGCACCCTTGGAGCACCTAGTGCATCCTGGAGGGCATGTCACGTTGTTGATTATAGAGGAATGAACCTAGATGGCCTTAGGACGAATAACGTGTTGAGTATTTTTGAAACAATTTCCCTAAGTAAATGTCACGCAGTACGAAATTTAAGGTCAAAGTCTAAACTATGCTAGTGGTAAAATTTTATCTCTCTATAAAAAAAAATAACAATAACAATAATAAAAATAAAAACCACATAAATAATAATTATGACCTTCGTTAAATATTGTAACACGAAGGGAATAATAAATTTAATTTATTCATTAAAAATAAATAAATCTGTTGGAATAAAATTTAAAAGAAAAAGGGGAATTAATGGTTTTATTATTTTGATAATTTTAAAATACTAATTAAATGAGAAAAGAGAAAAATGGTTAATTTCCACACCTACCTTTTTGAGTTCTAATTAAAAAGGGGAAAGAGGGAAAATCTAAAAAATTAGGAAACTAGGAAAAGAGATAAACATAAAAAGGGAAAAAGGGGAACTTAAGGGAAAAAGTGGAAGGTCAAACTTAGTAAAACATCTACCATTTAAGAGATTTCTAATTTAAATTGAACTAGCAATTTAATAAAAGAGAAAGTTGTTAAAACCTGTAAGAGAATTTGGGGACACCTAGGAGTGATTTTAGGAGTAACCCTAGGTGGGCGAGGGAAATAAAGATAATTAATTAATTAAAGAAGTTAATTTATGGAGGAAGGAAGAGGATGGGTGACACTTGTACAGGGATGAATTTTTAGGAAATTAATTATAAAAACTTAACTAAAAGAGAATTTTTGGAAAGTAAGGAACCACGAAACTCTATATAATGAAGGGAGGTGATGGCGGTTGGATCTTCTTTTGTTTGCATAACATTACGCTGCAGAAATATCTACTTGACTGACTTAACTTGTGGGAGTTGGGATACTTGGCTCGGTGAGGAGTGGTAGCTCGACCTTGCGAGACGAGCTGGGAGCTAGTCGAAATCTCTGGATCGTGAGTGTGTGGCCCCTTTGCGGCTTGGGGGGCTAAGGGGGAAGAAGAGTACCCCTAGCATTGGGTGGGAGGTACCGATGAAGTCTAGATAGTTGGTGAGAGGGAGTTGCACAGAGTGCGCGAGACGTCATTCGGAGCGGGTGATCAGGAAACGATACGCTCTCTTCATTTTTGTATGGTAGAATATATTAGGACTTATTCTTGGATCTTCTTATTTAATGGAAAAGTAAAATGATGTTTTTTTTTAAATTGGTGACTGAAAATTTCCTTAGCCTAGCTCAATGGTTGTTGACTCCCATGGCCTTCATTTTCCCACATGTCTTGACCACCTTGTTGTGCTAATTGTGACCTTCGTGGTTATTTAGCCTTCATCCCTATCTCACCAGTCCTCGCCTGAGCAGTCGTCCAAGAGCCTGATCTACGGTCGTCATCTTAGCATTAAAAGACTTATGGATCTCAACACCCTGCTTTTCTGTGCGAGGATGATGAGCGAAGGATGAACCTGTTAGCCAACTACCCTTGATGTTTGTCCCTGGCTGATTGTGGATTTTTCCATCTAGCAACGACCTTTGCGTGTGGATTATCTGGTGTCTTGGTAGGTTTTATTTTTGCTTTGACTGATAGAACCTAGACAATCATTCCATGACCTTTCCCTTTGGATCCTTGCGTTCTCTTACTGTTGTTTGTGCTGTATTGGAGCTATGGCAATGGAAAAACAATTTGATTCTATGTCTGCAATTTTTATTTGTATCCTGGAATGGAAAAACGTTTTTGTGTTTTTCTTGTCTACGTTGTTTGGTATTTTGGCAATGGAAAAACAATTTTATTTTTATTTTTTATTCCTGTCTGCGTTGTATGGGTATTTTGGCAAGGGAAAAACGATTTGATTCTCTGTCTGCAATTTTTATTTGTATCCTAGAATGGAAAAACGTTTTTGTGTTTTTCTTGTTTGTGTTGTTTGGTATTCTGGCAATAGAAAAACATTTTTTATTTTATTTGTTATTCTTGTCTACGTTGTATGGGTATTCTGGCAATGGAAAAACGATTTGATTCTCTGTTTGCAATTTTTATTTGTATCATGGAATGAAAAAACGTTTTGTGTTTTTCTTGTTTGCGTTTTTCCCCTTGGTTACTACAGTAATTGCTTATTATTAATGACAGGAAAAACGTAATTCCCTTATGGGGTGTTGTCACAACAATTTGTTTATTATACAATGACATAAAAGAAAAACGAAATCCCCTTCTGGTGTGTCCCTGTACATGTTTTTCCCTTTTAAATTGAGACTGTGATTGTTGTGTAAATGCTCACGATTTTTCCATCCAAAACGTGACCGAGTTGCTATTAAATCACCCACGTTTTTTTTCTTAAAGAATGACACAGACTGCTGTTTAAATGCCCACGATTTTTGCCTTTAAAATGTGAAGATATTGCTGTTAAATCACCCACGTTTTTGCTCTTAAAGAATGACACAGACTACTGTTTAAATGCCCACGATTTTTGCCTTTAAAACGTGAAGATATTGTTGTTAAATTACCGATGTTTTTGCTTTTAAAAAAAATGACATAGACTGCTGTTAAATGCCCACGAATTCGCCTTCAAAACTAGTGGTTGTTTTGCTGGGAATGACCACGGTTGGAATTTTAAAAACGGACTGCGTAGACCAACGTTTTCAGCTTGTTTCATAGTGTTTCTATCACTAAGTTTACACCACTATTTACAACTGAAGTCATGGTGTATTCATCACTGAATCCAAGCGATTTATCATTGAATTCAGCTCGTTTTTATCTCTGAGTTTATAGTATTCATACCACGGAGTTAAAGCGATCTTGTCATTGAATTCAGCATGTTTTCATCACCGAGTTTACACCATGTTTTACCACTGAATCTACATGTATTATTCACTGAATCCAAACGATTCCATCACTGATTTCAGCATGTTTTTATCTCTGATTTTTTACTATGTATACCACTGAGTTTGTTGTTAAATGACCACGAATTTACCATAACCATTGATACTGTTAATTGGCTTGTTAATTGCAATGTTAAATTCTATATTAATTGCCTTACTAAATGCCAGAACAATTGCTACAACACTATGAATTGTCAACAGATTCCTACTTATTGATTAAATATCGCAGCGAGTTAAATGGTTAAACAATTATGTAAATTGTCTTGTTTTTGCGCTATTAATCGTTATGTTAACAGTCATATAAATTGCCTAGCTACTATTATATTAATTGTTATGTTAATTAACATGATAATCGCCTTGTTAGTGCTATAATACTTGTTATGAAAATAGTCATGCAAACTACCATGTTATTGCTCAATTAATTGATTATGTTAATCATTATGTTAAATGCCTTGTTAACTGCTGTAATAAATTGTTATGTAACATATATGTAATTACCTTGTTGATTTGCTACAACAATGTTATTAGCTGGCATTTTCCTCCTCAATGATAATAAACAACTAGTGTGGTTAGTTTAGTCATTATATCTAGACTAATGTTGAGGTTTAACTGTTCATAAGTGCTATAGGTAGCATTCCACTTTAAGAATGTTAATGTTGTTATTCAAGTTTATGGTTAGTTGGATTTATAGATATCTCCTAATTGGTAACCCAAACTTTCTAAATTTGATTCGTAATTCATGTTAAGTTTGTTGGGTAACTCGTTGACTGATGGAATTGAGACTGTTTAATTGATCTGTAATTAACGCCAATTTAAGTCATAGATAACGGCCTTTTAGCCTTGATTAATGTTGTTGTTCATTTTAATTAATGTTTGTACTTGGTTTCGTAAAAATTTAATGTGCTTGGTTTGCTCACTGTAAGGGTTCTAGTTACTTGTGTAATTAATTTGGGTCGTTAGGATGATTGTCCTTAGCTTAGTAGGCTTGGTCTGCTTGTGTCGGGCGGGATGTAGACACCTCCTTGTTCCTCAGAACAGTCGCCATCCCTAAGACCTTAAATGGTCAAAATTGATGGGAACCTGGGCTTGAGCATTTTTTATGTGTCCGGGAGGTCCTAACCATTGCAGGGTAGGATGGGCGGGTAGTCATTCTTATTTTTTGTCGGTTGAATGTCATACATTGTTTCCAGGTGCTTGATGTGCTTTTATGTTAGGCCGTTATGTTGTTGTTGCTTGAGTTGCATGCGTTGTGTCGTCGTTGTGTTGCAATGTTGAGTATAATGTCATTATTACTTTGCTACACACACACACACAAAAAAAAAAAGATTTAAGGGTGCTTTTACCGGTTGTACATCGTAGGAGTCGTACCATATGGGGATGTTACAATATCAAATTAATGCACTCACTCCATTTCTCTAAAATTATTTATTGTTAAAGTTCATCAATATTTATCATTTAAAAAAATTTAATAAACTTAAAACTTAAAATTAAAAAGCCTACCCATATTAATAATAAGTATGCTAATACTATATAAAATTAAAATTAAATTACTAAATTTAACAACCATATTAATGTAACCTTTTCACTTTTCCAAAAATATTTATATTGAAAGCAAGAAGTTCATTTTTTATTATTAATTTTATTAAATATTTAATTAATTATGTATAAAATGTTACCCAACGTTTTGAATCTCGTTAAATAAAGTTCATTAAACTCATACATTTATTAAAATATAATTCATTAATACAAAAATATCTATTAAGTTTCCTCATCATTTTTTATACAAAACAAAAACACAACATAAATGAAAAAACTCTTTCCCAAACATTCATGTCAATACCCTACATATTATTACAATTATTGCTTAACACAAATTTTAAACAAACTTTAAACCACTTTACTTAGGTAACTTTGGACGATCCATTTATGGATCATATATATATATATATATATATATATATATATATATATATATATAATTTAAATAAATTATATTTATAATCTAAATATCAAAAAGTGATTTATGAAATTATTTTTAGAATTCAAATTAATTTAAATAATTCATATTTATAGTTTAATATCAAATATAGCCAGACTGAAAAGTGCCGTGTAAATGGAAGGAAATATGTAAAAAGAGGTCTCAAGGTCGATTTTCACCCCGATTTACTTGTGCTCCATTCTTACAGGTGCATGAGTACCCTGATTAAAAAAAAATATCAAATATTGATTTTCAACTTCAAAAAAGTATTTAAGTATTTGAAGATTCAATAAGTCCCACACAAAGTTTGCAAATCCAAATTAAAGTTTATACTATTAAATTGTGTATTTTATTTTCAATGAATCCTATCATATTTTTTGCTATCATAATCTTGACCAATCATGTTTTTTATTGTAACAATGACTTGTTATTACAGTGAAAAATGAGTCAATTACAATAATATCAAAAATCATATATGTTATTCCCCGATCGGGGTGGTAATGCGGTCCACTTGGCGACCGACGAGCGCGGGAGGAGGCCAGCGGAGCACGGAGCCATGTGCTCGACTCGTGCCCGCAGCAGCTGCCAACCCGACGCATTAAGGCGCATTTAAGGGTGACGGGAGGGTCATTAATCCCACTCCCCTCGATCCCCACTATGCAACGAAACATGCACTCTCCTTCTGGCATTCTCGCTCAGGCGGAGGACTTAGGCTCTGGTCCGGCGATTTTCATGGTTTTACAGTTGATTCTTATGCTTGGCCTTGGCTCTGCAGTCCTTCTGCAGACGCTGAGCCCGGATATGCCGCGAATTCGCCTTCGAATGCGCCCTCGTAGGGGTGCCCCTTGGCACCCAAGACGCTCCTCCTCTCCGCCTCCTGGTCCATCCACCTCTGGTTCTCGTTCTGCAGCTCTAATTGTTTCCCCTCGGCCTCAAGCTTGGCGCTCCCCGTCCGACCTGCATTCCTCCTCTCCGTCGCCTCGCAGCAAACCAATTTCACCCTCCATGCCGCGTGAGCATTATGTTATTTTACAGGACCTCGTGTTTGAGCTCCGCGACGGTGTCAACGATCTTCAGTTCAGGGTCCAGCAAATGGAAGGGAGACTCTCTCTCCTGCTCCAGCTCCTAGCTCCTCCCCCACCGGCTGCTCCAGACCTGTCCAGTGACACTCCTGAGAATTCCACCACCCCTGACATCTCCAGCGCCACCCCGGAGAACTCCAGTGAGCAAAGTCACCATATGGACAGTGCGGCAGCTTCTCCAGAGCCCAGGACGGCTCTCGTTCAGGCGGAGCCTTCGGCAATCTCGGCGGGCGCAATCGACGTAGCAGTCTTGGCAACTACAGCTAAGGAGACGGACGGCGACAGATGTGGCAGCCTGAGCACTCCGGTGCATGCAGATGATAGCAATACAGCCACAGACATGCATTGGACCGCCGGCGGGACACCAATCGTTGAGGAACCTGGGCCCCATGTCCCCATGCCAGAGTATGTTCCGGATTATACAGTGTTTGTTCCTTACTTTAGTTCTAGTGGTAGCAAATAGTTTAGTTTCCTGCATCTATGTTTAATTTTGATACTGTTATATACGGTTGGCTGAACTGGTTTCTCCTCAGGGAGCAGTTCAGTAACTACAACCGCTAGACTTAGTAAATGTATTCTTGAACCTGGTTCTGAGAAGGACTTTTATATAATACAAAATCTTGCTTACAAAAAAAAAAAAAAATCACATATGTTATGAAATCCACATTCATTTAAATTAAAAGTTAAATCTTGAGCTATGTATATACTCATACACTATTTATACTATTTCTAATCTATTTATATCATGGTTTTTATAAATCAATATATTCTTTTTTAATTTAAGAATCATTGTAACAATCTAACCATGTATATGTGTAAATTTTAATATTAAGAGAACCTAGCACAAATTAATAACATAAAAAATTGAATAGAATATAAAGAAAACCTAAGAATTCTAAACATTGTCCTTCTCCAATGTTTTGTATCTTCACCATTTGGATTAAAAAACATATAAATAGAAACAAAAAATAAATAAAGAACTTTCTCAAAATAGTTTCAAAACCCAATGTATTTAAAATTCACCGGGTTATTTAAAATTCAGCGGGGTCTTCATGCTCTGTGTAATCAATACTCGAGACAAGCTTTCTTAGCTAAAGAGTTGAAAGATGAAACAAAAAATAAATAAAGAACTTTCTCAAAATAGTTTGGCTGGGTATAGTTGGGTTGATTAAGAATGAAATCTGAAACAATTTGGTATGTGGCTTCTGTTAGATGTATTCCATCCCAATTTGTGTATGTTGTTAGATCTGAATATGCTAACACCCTCAGTGACCCACACAGATGAATGAGGTCAAAGTTGTAAGTGCCTCCACCTCCACAACAAGACTGATATATATTACTAAAACCTACTTCAACCATGCATCACATCATCACAAATGTTATCACAATAAGTTAAGTTTGGTATATAGTTAAACAAGTTACAATGAGAATTTGAAATTAACATACAATTTTAAATTGCTATACATATGGTATGTAGCATGCTTCTTTAGTATTTCAAAAGCAATATTATAGTAATCTCCACACACTAGAGTGACTTGTGGATATTTTGTTCTTAGTTGTTAGCTTCTCCTCCAACAATGTGTTATGGTTTTGGGAGAGTTGATTGTGAGATACGAGACATCTATTCTCATCATAATCTTGTTTGATGAGAGAGGATCAAACACTAAGAATTGAAGGTGGATTCCTTGAACAAAGATGTATGAGCTCTGTTTTCTATCAATACTTGTCAAAATTTTATTTATATGTTTAGTCATAAACTTAAAAAAATTTAAATTTTTTTAAAATCTAAAAAGAATTGTTTAAATTTATATATATATATATATATAATTTATATTAAAAAGTCTTATATTTTATAATAATTTTGATGATTGGAATCCAATTGTATAAGAATTAAGTGTGTTGTACAAATACTATAATGAACAGAATATAATTTTTCATCTATATTGGTACTTTCTAGGTGGAAAAATTGGAGGAATTGGCTTGCAAGGCCATTTTAGTGGTAGGTCCCAATTTGGAAAATCAGGGTCTGAAACCTTCCAAATCCATTTTGAAGTATTAAACATATTTTTTTAGGGTTACCATGTCCAAAACTTACACCCACACCCTCTATGAGGTTCTACACTATGAGACCTTTCCAAGAGTGGGGAAAGTTATTTGACCTACCTTGTTGACCACCATGGTATGAATGGGTGTCACATAAACCCCCATTACTCAAAGGTATGGGGCTAGACACATGTGGAATTTCAAGAATATTCTAGAAGGTCCAAACTTTATCACTAATTGAGGGTTGAGGAACTCAAAACCCTAACCCTAGAGAACTATGTTAAACACTAGGGTGAAGACTATCTGGCTATGTTAAATAATAATAATGAGATAACAAACATTCCTCCCAACCACCTAAACTAAACTAGATTAACTAATCTATATATTTTTAATGGAGATGTAGTTCATTAATATATAAAAACAACTTAGAAGAAAAATTCATAATAAACCACCAATACAATAAATATAATAATAGGACTAGAAAAAAAAAACCCATATATTAATGTACTCATTCCATTTCTCTAAAAATATTTATTGTTAAGAGTTGATATAAAGAAGTTCATCAATATTTATCATTTAAAACAAAAGAAAAATTAAAAATTAAAATTAAAAAGTCCACCAATATTAATAGTAAGTATGGTAATACTATATATAATTAAAATTAAAACTAAATCACTAAATTTCATTGAAAAATAAACAACCATATTAATATACCCTTTCCACTTTTCCAAAAATATTTATACTTAAAAATGAATGTAAGAAGTTATTTTTTTTAATTAGTTTTATTAAATATTTAATTAATTTTGTATAAATCAATTAAATAAAATACATTAAATTCATATATTTACTAAAATATAATTCATTAATTAAAAAAATATCTATTAAATTTTTTCATCATTTTTCATACAAAATAAAAACACAAACATAAATGAAAAAACTCTTTCTCAAACATTCATGACAATATCCTAAATACTGTTACAGTGCTGCTATAACATTCATGACAATATCCTAAATACTGTTACAGTGCTGCTATAACATTCATGACAATATCCTAAATATTGTTACAGTGCTGCTAAAAGAAGTCCAGTAAAGTTAAATATTGAAGGGGTTAACACAAATTTTAAATAAACTTTAAACCACTCTGCTTAGGTACAGTTGCCATGTGGAATACTATATAGATAAAATGGATCATAAGTAAATTTAATTTTTTTTTATATATATTTATATTAATAATTTAAATAAATTATATTTATAATATAAATATTAAAGAGTGATTTATAAAATTATTTTTAAAATTCAAATTAATTTAAATAACTCATATTTATAATTTAATATCAAATATTGACTTTAACTTCAAAAAAGTATTTAAGTATTAGGAGATGCAATTAAGTTCTAAAAAAAATTTCCAAATCCAAATTTTACACTATTAAATTATGTATTTTCTGTTTCATGAATCCATATCATATTTTTTATTATCATAATCTAGGTCAATTATGTTTTTTACTATAATATAATAATGACTTGTTATGTTATTACAGTAAAAAGAGTCAATCATAATAATATAAAAAATCACATATCCTATGAAAGCCACATTTATTTATATTAAAAAATAAATTTTTAGCTATGCATATACTCATACACTATTTATATCAGTTCTAATTTATTCATATCATGGTTTTTATAAATCAAAATATTTGTTTTTAATTTGAGAATTATTATATATATATAACCTAATACAGATTAATAACATAAAAAATTGAATAGAATATAAAAAAACTCAAGAATTCTAAACAATATCCTTCTTCAACCATGTAACATCCCGCTCTGGCACACTGAGAAAACTTATTCTTGGAGGACACTTGCTCGCAAGTGATCTGGACTATTATGATATTAAAACATTTGTCCTTGATTATGATGCGTTATGTTAGATGACATGATGTTTTACTGCTTTGACTTAGACATGTGCTATTGACTCAGTTTTACTGAGTGTGTAGGGTTTCTGACCATGAGGATGCAGAGGCATCGACGAAATCCCTTGGACTCCGGATCGAGTCAGGGAGTGTGCTATTGGGGTTGATTGTTTACTGTGATTTTAGTACATTTGATTTGATGATATGATATGACATGTTCTGACACGATTGTTGATGATGCAGGCTGACGATAGCTTGCCGACCAGACTCACATATGGAGTAAAGGGGCCACACACGACTTCCAGAGAGGTTGAGAGAGAGGTGTGGACAATAGCCCTGCCATAGCCTACTAGCACTCTCGCCGTGGCTCGAACTGTAGGTTAATGATTACCTAGTTCGAGAGGATCCACGATGCCGTGAGGGCAGACTATGACAGTCGCTCATGATGACTCTAAGGGGTGCGCAATAAGGCGGGGGCCTTATTCCTTAGAAAACCTTAGTCTCCCACAAGTTCACCTGGCAGACTGTTGACTCCAGGGGTTATTGATGTCTACCAATCAGTCAAGTTGGCCAGTGGCACCCTTGGAGCACGTGGTGCATCCTGAAGGGCACGTCGTGCAAAAGAAACACAAGAGGCGAGTGGCACCCTTGGAGCACATGGTGCATCCTGAAGGGCACGTCGCACAAAAGAAAC
>JASDQU011440105.1:0-23643 GCA_032191745.1 Picea mariana | reverse complement strand
CTGTTGAATATCCTAGGGTTGTTTTGACTGTCTTAAAGTGTCTCCTAATTTAGTAGTGAGAAAAGGAAAGTTGTGGGAGGGACTTCAGCTGTGTTTGGAAAGAGTATCTGATTTCGAAAAAAATTCTGGGAGACCAAGCGAAAATTTTCTCCCCCTTTCTATCTTTTTCCTTGGATTTTTCTGTTGGTTTTAGCCTATGACTCCATTTACCCAATTTTGGCACCTGGTCTACTGTTCTTCCCGCCTCACAGGGAAGCGAGATCCCTAGTTGGAGCCTATGTTGGAGCCGCCCTTGTTTTTCACCTCGCGCAATTTTCAATTTTTGATACTTGAGATCTAAAGTTGTTTTTCTTTTCCTTCCGAAATCATAAAACTCTGAAATCTTGTTGCCTGAATAGCAATTCTTTTTCACTTTCAAAAAAGATCCATTTTTCGCAAGTATGATTGCTCTTTTGTTTTATTTCGGGACATCGCAAGCCGGATACTTCAATCTTTGAATTCATAAGTCCCGAAATGCGAAACTGCGAATTCGCAAAATAATAACTAGGGTAAAACTTTTAAACTCATGAGTATGCATATTCGGGAATTCGCGCCTCGGCATTTGTCGAACCTAAGTTTTTGTTTTTACAGCCCCGAGAGCCGAGAACACGATAACTTTTGTGATAACCTTGGTCAAGGACCAAAGGTAAAAAACTAACCATGGTTAAAATTGGTTCTCGGCACTTCGTCACTCGACACTTTCTTTCATCGAGTTAAGGTGTCAAAAACTCCGATTCACGAAGTTGCGACATAATTATAGCGAGATTAATTAGTCGCCTAATCTAAGATTTCCTTCTCTTAATTCGAGCCTTAATTATCGCCACATCGCGATATCGCGACTCGACATATCATTCTCCCAAAGGTTTGTCTTCGAATTCCCGAGTCGCGATATGGCGATTAAGTTAATTATATAATTAAGGATGCGCCAAATCATGGTTGCCGTTAATTACATTAGAATCGGCACTCGTAGTCTCGCGAGTTGAAGAGTCAAAATATGAAAAGGAAATTCATGATGCAGCGAAAAGCGAGAAAATTATTTAAGTCGTTAAGATTTGTAATTTTAAATTAAATGAGATCCGTCCCGCGCATCGAGGTTGGCACTCTTCACGAGGTATTTACTTGCTCTCCATAACCCGACTGCCTGTCAAGCCACCGAACATTGATGACATTAATGAAGAATTAGGGTAAAATCCACGAATAAATAAGATTGGATTTATACAATAAATTTGGTTTTATTTACGATTTGACAGACTTATTTCAAAGGTACAGGATTTTCAAATATATACGAGAGTTTCATTCTATTTTAAATATTTCTCATAAGCACACAGAGCTCACTTTTCTCCGAGAGAACTCATTTCCGCATGTATACACAGGTCTATTGCAGAAGAGCGAAAAAGCAAGCGTCAGCGATGGCTCCAAGGAGAGCAGCGAAAGCGAATGTCGAGGTTGCAGCGCAGGGTCTAGACAACGTCTCAGATACTTCACCTCGGACTGACGGCTCAGTACCCACCTGGTCGTTTATTTCAGATATTCTGCAATCCGAGTTGGTGAACTATTCAGACTCCGATGACAATGACAATGATATTGTAAAGGACGACCTCAACACTAAATACAAGACAATTGTTCAGTCTGGTATGCACCTGGTTGCAACCAGACCACTGTTGCTCCCATACTACGACATGATCCGATGGGCATTGGATCACATAGACCTGCCCACCATAACTATCGTAAATAACCAACGGGACATGGTCGGGACTTTTAGGCCGGAGCATATCCAATCTATGTATAAGCTCCCAGCAACTTCTGAATATACATATGGCATTGAATTCCTGGAGGAATTCAAAAAGAAGGAGTGCGAAGAATATGACAAAACCATGCCTGGTTTGATAAAAGATTGGGTTTCACGCTCCGCGACATTCAGAGCGAATGACAAGGGTGTGTATTCAATTACTTCGCTGGAGCCACAGTATATGTATGTGGCGATGATGACATGCCGACTTTTCGGAAGGGAGGATACTGCACATTTTTACATCCAGTGGGTACCTCTCATCTTTCGGGTAGCAGAAGGTTGCTCATTTAATTGGGCGAAGATACTCTCCGACAATTTGTTCAACAGGGTCACAGAGTATCGGGAGCAAAAGGCAGCCGGGAGACCATCTTCATTCTTCATGTCTGCGTATATCATGGACGCGATATGCTCCATGACACCTTTTCCTTTGATGAATTGGGCTTGGAGTCCAACCCAAGGAAAAACTGTCCATGAGTACCACGATAAACTGTGGGAAAATAACGCAAATAAATTTATTTATGAGATTTTCAACTGGGTAATGGTGCCTCTGCACATCACCATTTTTGTTCTGTCGCCACCTTGCATCTCGGATAGCATTGCTGCGAATCTGAACAACATCGCGGACTGGTACGTGGAAGCATAATTCTCCTATTTTAGAGTGTTCGAAGCTGTTGTTCCTCCTCTGGCGCTACCACTGTTCATCCCCGACAAGCTGGCTTGTCACGAGATTGCTCGAAAAACAGTGATTGGCGGAGTGAGTAAAGAGCTCAAAGCGTCATCGAAGAAGGTATGGCCGTTTTTCCCTGTTCGGCTAAATTCCTATTCCTTATTAGATTTTGGACATGCTAAGGCTAAGGCTGCAACCTTGGAAGACTTAAGCCTAGTCTCTATTGAGTACAAAAGGCATGATCCTCAGAGAATTGTAAGCACCCATTTGGGAAATTGTGGATTAAAGAGGTTTGAACACGAGTGTTCACCCTCAGATGATGTTTTTCGAGGGGCGAGGTCCTATGCGGAGGTGCAATTTCAAATCAAATCTCTAGCACCCGAAGACAGGGCCTCTGTTTTAAAATTTCAGGAGCATAGAAAAAGATGTCTCCCCGTGGTGCTAGGAGGTTTGGGCCTTTCCAAGGATAAAGAGAAGGAGGATGAAAGCTCTGAAGGCCAAACTTCTAACCCCAAAAAACGTCAGGAAGGAGAACAAGAGAAGAATCCCAAACAGGAGAAGAGTCCTGAACAAGAGAAGAGTCCTGAGCAGGAGGAGAATCCCAAAACAGAAAAAGAGACTACTGACCCTCCCAAGGAACATAGTCCAGAAGCGGAAGTAAAAAACACAGACCCGCCAGAAACTCAGAATCTAGAGACAGGGACAGAGACAAATACCTCTAATCCTCCGAAGGAGAAAGACTCCCTTGATACACTAGGAAAGGCCGCAAAGCAAATCGGGGAGCCCATCACCTCTATCACCCCTTTGCAGTCAATGCAAGGAAACATACAGGAAGGATGGATTTTCGGCAAAGAACTAAGGTCCGTCAGAGCAGAAGAACTTCCTCCCAATGAGTTTTTCTTCGACAAAAAGAGAAAGGTAGTTGTGAAAAGGGAGTTCTCCCAGGAGGAAGGATCAACTGTCAAAAGGTTCAAAGTGATGACCGATGGGATGAAAAAAAGGAAAGATGAATTTGCCACGGAGATTGCAGGAATGCTAGGAGCGTATGCGACAACAAATCAATTCTCGGTCGGGGCGTTAAAGAATCAACTCAAAGAAAAGAATCGCCTGATCAAGACTCTTGAAGCCAGAGTGGCTTCGGCAGCAGAAAGCGCTAAGAGTCAAGTGAGTGGAGAAATAGAGCTGGCCCGATTGGCCGATAAAAAAGAAATCGAAGTCCTCAAAACCAAGCTGGAACAAGCAAATTCAGTGATCCGAGATGGTCGGGTACAATCGGGTCAGCAGAGGGGTATGATCACACAGTTGCAAGCTCAGTTAGAATATGCAGAAAGCAAGGTGATCGACATCGAGATCGTTAAATCCTGAGCAATCAATATTCAGAGCAGGATCTCCTCTGCTCAACAGAGTCTGCTAAACAAAGTGGGGGAGATTCGAGAAGATTGCTTGTTAATGCATCAGATTTCTGAGAATCTTATTGTCAAAGAAAGAAACGTAGAAGCTGCTTGGGTCACCTTCCAAGAAGCAGTGATAGCTACCAACAACAGATTTTCAACAGGGCCCCTCGAACTCACCATTACCGAACAAACTAGGGGTAATATTTTGTTAAAGAATTGGGAACATGATATTACTTTAAGCAAGGAGCAGGCTCAAAAAGTGACAAATTCATTAGAAGAAGCCTTCAATGCCATAAATGGTGAGCTGTTAGGGATGGAGAGTGGAGGTGATACAGAGACGCTAAGACAGATGAATATAGATCAGATTTCCCTCGACATGAAGGAAAAGAATGAGAGAAGTTCGGCGGAAATCTCTAGGATGGACAGGGTAGACATGGCTCAAATCGATGAACATTTGATTCAATCTAGTGCACAACTCGACGCCCTTGACATCGTTGATGCACAAATAGGTGATAAACTTCCACAGTTAGCCCGAGAGTGCTATTTTGCCAAAGCCAGTTGTCAAGCTGAGCCTTCACAGCTTGTATCCCAGTTTGTGGACAAATGTATCCTGTACACTGAATCCATGCGAGGACAAGCACCTGACACTTCTTGAAAAAAGAGTAGGAGAAATGGAGTGATTTCGCTCCTCCCAGCTGTCAAGCGGAACCTTCACAACTTGTATTCCACTTTATGGACAAATGTATCATATGCATTGAATCTAAGCAAAGACAAGCACCTAGCACCTTTTTGAAAATAGATTAGGACAGATGGAGTGATTTCGCTCTTCTAAAACCGAGAGGCAAAATTTGTATAAATAGATCACAAAAAGAAGAGCACGTGGATGGACCTTTTTGGCGAGTGATTGTAATAGATTTTCTGCATTCAAGAAGTTAATACAAGCAAATTTGAAGATTCCTAATTCTGTCACGACTGTGTTACAAGTTTGTTCCATTATGTTTTTTGTTTCTTTTCATTTTTCTCTACATAATTGATGTGTATCACTATAATTTAGTACGACCACTACTATAGTGAAAGGATTTCATCATTCTGTAATTGTTTCTTGTCTTTCCTCTGCACCAGCTATCAGCGGGTGTAAGACCAATTTGCATTTACAGAATCATATATTTATTTACACTATATCAATTATGTCTGTGCTAGTTTCTTCTTCTATGTATGTGAGAGTTTTCTATTGACAGGAACCTTACGTTATCTACAGCTAAACATTTTTCTCTCACCCCACATCTTTTTATTAAAAATAATACAGTTACGAGAAAGGGCCTTCAGTTTGCGTTTTTGTTTCATTCTTCATGCAAAAGTTTCTCTTCACTTCGACCAAATTGAACAGCGTTGAAATCTCTCGTTAAATCATTTCTTACTGGTATTGTTCCTCAATGACTGTCCCTGAAGCAACTCAACCTAACATTCAACCCGGACTACCTAATCAAACACATATCGCTTTAAATCTTTTTGACACAATACTTAAAACTGCTAACACCCGGGAAGAACTTGAACGTTCATGGGCAGCCATTGAACGTGATATAACTGCTCAAGAGCAGTTGGAAGCTAGACGACAAGAACGTAGAAATATGCCTTAGTTTCTCATACCGAAGGTGAATTTATCCTCGTATTCATCTTTTACATACTTTCGGATGCCTTGACATTGTACTTTAAGCCTTAGTACAGACTCAAGAACAACAAACAGAATGAAATGGGTAGCTTTTGTAAGCTTGTCCACCACCACCATGATCGAATCATGCTGTTTGGCGGTTCTGGGCAATCCTGTGATGAAATCCATTGTCACTACCTCTTACTTCCACTCAGGAATGGTTAAAGTGCAACAACCCTGCTGGGTGCCTGTGCTCAACTTTAACCTTTTGACACTCCATACATCTGGTGATGTATTCAACAATCTCTTTCTTCATACCTAGCCAAAAGTAATGGCTCTTGGCTGCTGCCACAGTTTTCTGATATCCAGGGTGCCCAACATAAGGCACACTATGCATTTCTTTCAAAATCATAAGTTTCAAGTCCTGGACATTAGGTACATAAATTATGTTCTTGTACAGAAGTGTTCCATTAGCTTCCAATTTATAATTTTCCACTTTCTGTAGCATCTCACCTTGCTGTAGCTTTGCTACCAAATCCCTGTACTGTAAATCTGCATTTGCAGCCTCTAAAATTCTGCTTTTAATATCAGTTCGGTACATGCTAATGGCCGTAGCATGAAATTCATGCACTCTCCTGCTAAGCGCATCAACCACTTTGTTCTCTTTTCCTTTGATATGCTTGAGATCAAAGTCATATTCACAAAGAAACTCCAACCACCTACTCTGCCTAGCATTCAAGGTTGGCTGATCAAACAAATACTTCAGACCGTTGTGGTCTGTCTTCAATTTGAACCTCCTTCCCATGAGGTAATGCCTCCATTTCTTTAGAGCGTGTAATATGCCTGCCAACTCCAAATCATGAGTTGCATAGTTATTTTCATGCTCTTTCAATTTTCTAGATTCATAAAAAATTACGAATCCATTCTTACTGAGGACTCCTCCCAGTCCTTCTTTGCATGCATCTATGCACACCACGAAATATTCATTTGGGTATGCGATCCTCAGGATTGAAGCACTAGTTAGCAGCTGCTTCAATCGCTGGAAGCTTCTCTCACATTCCTCTGTCCACTTGAACTTGTTCTCCTTCCTTTACAAGGAAGTGATAGGGTGAGCTATCCTTGAGAACCCTGCGATAAACCTTCTGTAATAACCAGCTAGACCCATAAAGGATCTAACTTCTGTCATGTTTTTAGGCACTGGCCATTCTCTGATGGCCTCAATATTCTCAGGATCTACAACTATCCCATCCTTCGAAATAATATGCCCCAAGTAATGGATCTTCTCCTGATAAAACGAGCACTTGCTCAACTTGGCATACAGTTGGTGCTCTCTTAGAACTTGCAACACCATCCTTAGATGCTATTCCTCTGACTTGGAATACACCAGAATGTCATCCAGGAAAACTATGACGAACTTGTCCAGATAGTCCCTAAATACACCGTTCATCAGGAACATAAAAACATTGGGTGTGTTTGACAACCCAAACAACACCACTGTGAATTCGTAGTGACCATACCTTGTTCTAAAGGCGGTATTGTTGATGTCTTCATCCGTCATCCTTACTTGGTGATATCCTGACCTAAGGTCTATCTTCAAAAATATCTTCGCATCCTTCAACTGATCAAAGAGGTCATCAATCTTCGATAGAGGATATTTTTTCTTTACAGTTACTTTGTTCAACTATCTGAAATCGATACACAATCTCAACATCCCATCCTTCTTCTTCATGAATAGGACCGGGGCACCCCAAGGTGACACACTTGGGCATATATACCCCTTCTTTAGAAGATCTTCAAGCTACAATTGCATCTCTTTCAGCTCTAGTGTACTCATTCTGTAAGGAGCTTTTGACACTGGAGTTGCTCCAGGCATCAAGTTTACAGAGAAGTCAATATCTCTCTTCGGGACTAGTCCGAGTACCTCCTGAAATAAATCTTCAAACTCCTTTAGTACCACATGATCTCCAATCTTTGACACCTTATCCTTAGGTGTTTCCTCCACATGGGATGCAAATAATTGACAACCTTTCCTGTAGCACTTCTTCAGCTGCATTGCTGATATTTCTCTGATAGCAACAACTCTAGGAATTCCTTGGACTGATTTCCGATTTCCTTCCTCATCTAGGCAAGTGAATGCCTTGTTACAAGAGTCCAGGATGGCATGGTGTTGGTCCAACCAGTCCATCCCAATTAGACAGTGATAAGAGCTTAAATGCAAAATTTTCAATTCAGCCTTTGGTCTCAGTCCGTTCATGTCCACTGGACATGACTTAACTAACTCAGTGACTTTTCTCTTGGTTCCTGTAGCCAACTACACTAAAAAAGACTTTTCATGTTTGCTTCTTGACAATTGCAAACTTTCCACCACTCTAGGATCTATATAACTATGGCTAGCCCCCGAATCAATTAAAATAGTAAAGGCATGGTTGTTGATCATACCTTCCACTTCAATCATGTGCGACTAATATTAAACTTGCTTGTTGTCCAGAGCTGCGTAGATCCTTGGCATTATATTTCCCATGTTCTCCATGGTTTCAACCTACTATACATTATGGACAAGTCTCACTTTTCCATTTTTGTGGGGGCAGTCTCTATACTTGTGGTTTCCCTTATAGACCCAACACTGAATGGGCATCTGCCTTGGCCTTTGTTCTCCTACGTCAACCATTCTCATCTCTCTAAACAATGGTTGTCCTTGAGGACTATTTCTGAAAAAGGGAGATTTGTTTCCCTTTTGCCTCTGCTCTTTCTTGAACTTCTTCTGGTCATCCCAAGCCTTCCGAAAAGTCGGCTTTTCTCTTTGCTGTTCATATAAGCATTTCTCTCTTCTTATAGTTTCTTCCATAGTCTTAGGATCATTGTACTGAATCTTGTCCCCAATGGAAGGTGGAAATCCACTTAGATACCTCTGAATCTTGACAGTCTCATCCTTGATGAACGGAACATACTTTAGCAATTCCAAAAATCTTCATTCGTATTCATCAATGGTCATGCTGCCCAGCTTGAGTTCAAAGAACTCTTTCATCTTTCTATCATAATATCTTTTAGTCAAATATTTCTTGAATTCTTTCCAAGTGATATCTTTCTCTCTAATGTGCTTCACTTGCACAAGTTGATCCCACCACATGGATTCCTTCCCTTTCAGTTGATACATCACAATTCTTCCTTCTGCACGAGAGGAATAATTTTGTAGTTGGAAGTATTTCCTCATGCCAAACAACCATCTTTCTGCATCTTCCTCCTTCTTATGTTCTCCATCAAACATAGGAGGCTTAATCTTGTTAATTTCTCCCTTCAATTCATCCACTCCAGATCTCCTATGTTTTCTGGTAGGAGATGGGCTTGAACTTTTGTGTGCCTCCTTATTGGAGTGTTTTGGGGAGTGACGATGATGCCTACTAACGCTCCTCGATCTCCTTTTCTTCTCAGGGGTCTTGCGACTCCCTGTTTTGCTTAAGTCACTCTCCTTATCCAACTTCTTTTCGATTCTTTCCAGACTCTGCATCAACTTTAAATTGAATTCTCCTTGTTTTTCCTTATCTTTCATGAGATTTCTCCTATCTTCTCGGTGAGTCTTGGCATCTTTCTACAATCATTCAATGATTTTCATCATATGCCCTTCCTTATCTATCTCTTCTCCATGTCCATTGGAGTTCGATCCTTCAACTCCCAGATGGACATCCATTCCTTTTGCTTCATTCTTTGAACTGGAAGCAATCCGTGCCTCCTCCATTTCTCTACACCCAGTGGCAGTTCGCTGCGGTCCTAACACTTGTTGAACTCTGCAAACACAATGTGCAGTCAACCATAATTTGTCAGGGAATCATCCCTTAACAAATCCCATAGCATTCATAAACCAAATCTGTTTAAAGAAACGTTCATATTTCATGAATTTTTCGAGCTCTGCTCAGTTCTGTAACAATTTCAGGCCTTATCCCTTTTCTATTAGCCCCAACCCTTGCGACCACGGGCTGTGACCAAGCGCTAGATTGATAGGCACTTAATAAAGACTTTGGGTTCCAAAGTCTTCATAATACATCACAACAAACTCTTGTAGTTTCGAATTAACAAACTTGTGAAGTAGGGTGGATCAACGGTCCACATCTACCCAAAATCCTACGGCGGGCACACACTATGGAGCTTCAGGCATCTAAGTTTCGAGACTTCGGGTCTTCAGAACTTCGGAAGTTCAGAGATTCAGGACTTCAGAAGTTCTCACACTTGCTTCCTTCCCATCTTTTGACTTCCAAAATTTCAAACTTTTACCCCAGGTCCACATAGTACTGCTATCACCAACTAAGGTGATGACACGTGGTATGCCTAGGAAGGTTCACGTCACACTAGGTGATGTAATCTAGCCCCACCACGTCTACCCTTTCACTTCGAAACTTCAGGCTTTGGAATTTTGTGCATCAACACATTCCCCTTCTCCCGATTGCCGCAGTTCCAGACTCTCCCTAGATAATCAATGGTCGTTATCTCTCCCGAAACCAATGGTCAAGATCCACTTCACGATTCCTTGCTTCGGAGGTGTTCACCTCTCTTCACTTTCAAATCTTTCGATTTTTTGAATTCCGAAGGGTTCACGCGGCTAACCCGTGCACGAATTCTCAATATCTAATGGTCAATATCTCCCCTCAGATCTATAGTGTAGATCTCTTCTGAGACCTCAGAGCTTTGGAATTTGGAAGTTTGTGCCTTGATGCACCCTGCTTCTCCTGATTGTCGAACTCCGAAAGGCTTCCAGGATAACCCTCCTGCACCTTCTCCAGATCTGACAGTCGTAAAAGGTTTTTCATCTCCTTCTAAACATATCCTATGGCTCCAACACCCCAAGTGTTGAGCTCTCTCTCCCTGTGGTCAAATATCACGTCGGTTGCGGTTTTACTCTATCGCTACTCCTTCCAAGCTTCGTAACATGGCCAAGTAACCCCTTGGTACTCATAAACATTCTAAGGTTCGAAATTGGTTCCTTCGAAAACCATTTCCACTCGAAACCTTGGGTCCAAAGACCACTTATCCAACCCATCCAGGCTCAATGTTGAAACCATTCTCTGATACCATATTGTAACGTCCCCGACCATCACTCCCACTGTCGGGCAACGCTACTACGTGGAACATACACTTATATACAATATGCATTAAATCAAATTAACACATTTAACATAGAAATACTTCCATCATATAGACTGTAAATAGAATTAATAACAATTCATACATGCAACAGAATACATGAAAACATACAAGCATCACAGACATGCATTTTAATTGAATTTAACAAATAATGATACTTATCTTTGAGACTAGAGTAACTCCACCAACTACATGCAGACCTTCCACGAACCTCCTAGCCTTATACCACGCTGCTCATCACACTCAGCAGTGGGTCACCCCCGAGTTGGGACTAAGCTCCACCAAAGACAAGGGAATCCTAGACTAGGCTGAGGTTATAGGAAAACTGCATAGTGCAACCAAAAGGATTCTCTCAAGGAGCCTTCTTATGCCCACTACTCACAAACTCTCATTCCCCACATGCTTGTTCCACCTGGGAGTATACACCTTTCACTCTCCGGGTCTTAGCAACATGCTAGATCAAGAATTCTCAGAGCTCCGTAGCTGGTGATGGGCTCTCTCTAGGAGAAAACCACTTCCCAATAGACTCTCTCATCTGGAGAGAGTTGCTCACAGGCCTGAAAACTTGCCTCTTCTACCATGGGCCTGACAAATAGGTTCTTCAGCCAAATTCATCTCAAATCCTGCAAGGTAAGGATAACGACAACAAAAACAACAACAACAACATTCAGTTAACTCACGGGTGATAGAAGCAACAGGAAATTGGGTATGGACGTCCAAAAATGGAAACAGTCCCACTAAGACACAACGCGGCTCACGTAACACATAGGACAACAACCCAAACGGTTAAGCACGAACTCAGATTTGCAGTGTGGATAAACCTGGCTTCACATGACACACAAGTCGACTTCTCCCTTTCCACTGGTTTCTCAGATGTGCAAGGTTATGCAGAGGAAAACACAAATGAAAGACAGTTCAGACAGCGGATGCTCGAATGGAGGATGAACCCCCATCACTGTTCAATTCTTGGGTTAACTTGCATGTGCCCGAGTCAACACATGTCAACCATGAAGCTGCATGCACTCCATCACGCATGCGTTCCCTTTTTCAAGAACTTAGGATAAAAATATATATTTCACACAGCTTGGAATAATAATAAATTATTATTCTCAAGGACTTAAGCCCCTAAGTTTAGCCCCTCTTCCCAACCTTTCAACCCCTTTTCCCTTACCCACCTTGTGGAAGCTTAGTCCCCCATCACTCTTTCTTCGTGGTCGGTCTGCACGCAGGGATGCTTAATCTTTATTAATGTTCTGCATAATTACATATACAAAAAAAAGCTCCTGGCCTTTAACACTTAGGCTCTCCGGCCTAATAAACACATAAGCCCAATAGGCTATCAACACTCGGCTCACTAGCCTACAAAACATGATTACAATTCATAATTACAACTGGGGCTCTACCGGGGGATATTACACACCCCATGGACGTCTTGTAATGAGATAAAATAATATCATTTCCTTATTTCTAGTCTCACCATTGAACTTTAGGTGCTTAGAATTCAATCTTGTGTGCAAAGTCATCAAGGATAATACCCTAGATGCACCTTATAATGAATTTATCAAAATTGATCAAGCCAAAATTTTACTTAAGCTCAACCCAAGGGAGCTAGGTCCAAGACAAGTCATCAATATGATTTGGCTAAGAAAATACCTCTTTTGTTGGGCCTTGAGTCCAATAACCAAGGGGTCTTGACTAGGGGCTTAACATCAAACTACATAACAGGTGACCGCCGAAGATAATGAGAATCAAAAGAGAGGCCAATTCAAAGGGAAGGCTCCTTCAAAAAGAAAAGGATTAAAAACTTCCCATTCCTTCCATTTGCTTTGTAAAACAAAAGTTCCAACAATTTTAACATAAGAAGGAATAAGAAAAAGGGTTTGAAGAGAAATCCCATGCTAAGCCTACTTTTCAAGTAGCATACCTTTGTTGATTCAATGCCAAAAGAGAATATTCTAGACCTACTTCCTCTCAATAGCTCGAATCACCCATTTGACACACATCTATGCCTTATTGTGGGTTTTGATTATACCCAAGCCACCAAATTCTTGAGGATTGCGATAGAGCTCCTATTTAACTTTGTACAAACCTCAGCTATGGTCAAGCTTCACCCACATCAAATTCCTAAGGGCCTTTTCCATCTTGGAGTAGGTCACCTTTGAATGCACCTAATAAGATGAATAGTAGACATGAGTCACCACTATAACTTTTGTGCCACTAGATCTAGGAATGTTGTGATCTATTATCAATATTCTTTTCCACTCTCCAAACAAAACTCCCTCAAAAATCCTGAGGTGATGCTTGGAAGGAGAAGGTCACACCGATAAATTTAAATATTTAGCCCAACCAAATCCAAATCCAATTTTGACAGGCCAATCAATCAAACATGTGTCATTAACTCTATTTATAACATTGTGTTTTGGCCCTTTGAATTCTCAACCATAAATTCTCAACCATAAGGTCACAAAAAAGTATCCAAACATCCCATGAGTTTGATTCTGAAGAATCATTATAAAGGAATCATCAACAAAATGTTGATTGACCAACATTAGGTTCAAGGAGAGGAATCCCTTGAATTAAACCCATATCAACTTGGAACGAAATAGATACCCAGGGGCTTCAAAAATTCAATATATCTTTAAAATACATAATTTAAATAATAACAAAAATCTCAAATTAAAAAACAAAAACAAACATTACAAAGTCCAAATTGTTTTGTGGAAAATAAGTAAGATTATAGAGGCCAAGTGAGATATTCAACCTCATTTAAATTTCTATTATTGAAAATTAAACCTTTGAGAATCTAAATATCGTCAACATGGCACCTTTAAACCTAAAAAAAATCAAGGTACAAAATTAAAAAAAAGGCTCAACCTTTATATTTGGAAGGTTCAAGTCAACTTTGATCACACCCCAAAGTGTATATTGGTAAGGATATATCCCATTTAAAAAATAGTTAATAAGTTTTTAAAATCATGATAACAAATCAAAATTATTATTGTAAAACAAATATATAAGGCTGTTAACCGTATCCAAACTCTAAAATAAATAATTATTATAAAACAATATCGAACTCTCCTAATGATAATTATAGTGAAAAATAAATTAAAATGTAATGATAATTATAGTGAAAAATAAATTAAAATGTAATGATAATTATAGTGAAAAATAAATTAAAACATAAGTCTCCAGTGAAAAATAAATTAAAACGTGTTAAAATTATATATGGATGTAAATTTTACTCTCATCATTAATTTCCTTGAGTTAATATTTTTTGAAATTCAAGTTCTTGAGTGTGAGTAAATAACCTTAGAGTGTTGGTTTGTCCAAGGTGACTAGCCTTTCATGGTGGTGGCAAATAGAGGGGAGAGTAACTGAAGCTCTCTATCCTACTCATCTGTAAAGCGTTTGTAATGTTGATGGAGAGGAAATTGATGTCATTATGATATTATAGGTTCATAAAGAAGATGGATAAGATCCCATATCTTAAGTTTCCTCCTATATCTCCACGTAGGAAGGCCCTTATCTTCTCAGAACATGCCTTTCTTAGCCAATTTATTAACCTTTGGCCTCACCTCGATGCAATGAATAAAAGGATTCAATGAAACTATATGAAACTAATCAAAGGTAAGTTTTCAATCTATTTATGCACAAGGGGTTACTATGCTTTTCTCTTCAAACTCAAGAAATATAGGGATCTTATCTTCTAGAATGCCCGAACTATTTCATGGAGCAAAGAGGGATGTATTTGAATCATTGGTATTTGGACTTCAGTCCCGAGGTGGATGTTCCCATTGTTGTTCTATTATGAGTTCACCTCCCCCATCTCCTCCTAAACTATCGGGATGATTAATCTATGGTATCCATTGGGAATACCCTAGGAAAATACACAAACATAGCAAAATCCAAAGTTGGACAATTTTCTTGTTCCCAAATATGTGTTCAATTCAACCTGGAAAAAGTTCTCCTTGAAGCCATATAGTTGAGTTTGGACCACTAGTCTCACATCCAACCTTTGGATTATTAACATATATCATTTAAATAGAATGCATGCTATGAATATGGTCATTTTTTTTAGGAATGTAAGAAGAAAGATCAATGTACCCTTGCAGAACCATCCTTTGGAGAACGATATCCTGCTTGAAAATCTCCTAGTAACAAACATATTGATCCTTCTAAAGAGATACATCCCATTGTCTCTTCTAATCAATTGGAAGCTCTCATATCATTAGAGTAGGAAAACATGAAAAGCCTAGTTGAGAATCACATTATGACCTGTCAGGAACTTGAAGAACCCCTGCCCCCCTGTCAGAGACCTCATTAACAAAAATCCCTTTGGAAACAATTATGACCCCATAAACCTCTCTTTTCCACCTAGAAGGCTTTGATTCCCACAAAATCCCCCCCATAAATATCTATTATCCTCATCATGGAACAAATATCCAAGCGGGTTGTATTGTAGTCTAAAGAAAATCCTATTAGTTTCTTCTCTTAGTCCCACGATAGTGTTCTTACTAGGCACAAGGCACAATAACCAAAGGATGAAGAATATGGTGATGATGGAAAAAGTAAGCCTAGATGGAAAAAAAGAGAGGGAAGAATAAGCAAACAAAGACAAAGAATTGGTGGCTCAAGCTATAATTCCAATAGAATTTTCCAAGGGTGGAAAAACCCCCAACTCAAGAAATGAAATACATCTCTTGGAATTTTAGGGGTTTGGGAAGCAAGAAGAAACAAGAAAGTGTTCTAACCTTGACCTATGTGTACCAACCAATAGTAGTTTTTTGATAAGAAAAAGACTTGAAGAAACAACCTTTTACTCTATAAGCAATAGGATTTGGAAAATAGTTAAGAAATATGTGAGGTACGTGAGTTTCTTTGGGGGAGATCAACACAATGTGGGATATGAGAGAGATAGATATCATTTGAGCAAAGCATTCTCAGCATTAGTTCTTTATTCTCCTCTTGGAGAAATATTTGGGGAGGCATCTAAAACTCTTGAATATTGTGCCCTTGTAAGCTACCAAGAGAAGAATGAAGGTTACAAATCTCTTTGGGTGTTGAGAGACTCAATTTCTATAGATTTATAAATATTAGCAAGTGATATGAGCTCGGTCTAGTCTCCATTAAAATAAAAAAAAATTGTTGAGAAGATCGGGCAGATCCATTTGCAAGTACAAGAGACACTAAAGAAGTCAAAGGAGAAGTACAAGGCTAGACATGACCAAAACAAAACAGAGAGAACATTTAGAGTGGGAGATAGAGTATGGTTACAACTGAATAAGGAAAGGCTACATGGTCATATTAAGAAGATCAAGGCTCTGTGGTATGGTCCTTTTTAGGTATTGGAAAAGGTAGAAGATAATTCCTACAAACTCAATCTACCCCCATAAATGCACATTTACTCAGTAGTGAATGTGGAGAATCTTAAAATCTATGAGCCTTCCATGTTGGATCAGGACGAGGAGCAGATCCTACCTTCCATAGAGGAATTAGCACCAAATGCTTAGGCAGAGTTGGAAGAAGACATAGTTTTTTAGAAGAGGTCCAGAAATACAATACAGGGGAAACATGACCTTTGGAAGATTGGGTTAAAAGGACAACTTCTAGGCAAAACAAAGTGGTACTACAGGGAGAAGGTAGATGGAGAATTTCCTCACCTCATTTAGTAAATCCTTTGGGGACCACAAGCCTCCCTAAATGGGGAGGTATGATATGGATTGGATCATTATATTATTTTTCATATATCTTGATGTTTTTAGAGTGGAAAAAATTGGAAGAATTAGCTTGTAGGGCCATTTTAGTGGCAGGTTCCAATTTGGAAAATTGGGGTCCGGAACCTTCCGAGGCCATATTGAGGCATCAAATGAAATTTTTGGGGGTTAAAACTTTCCCAACGTGGCTATGACCATGCAAAGATATTGTACACATCGAGACCTTTCGAACGGTGCAAAAGTCACATCAATTGAAGATCATATGCAAAAGTTATGCCTCCCACAAGTTGACCTACCGTGTTGACCACCATGGTACCAGAGGATTCCACGTCAACCCTATTAATCACACATATGAGGATATCCACGTATGTCATTTCAAGAATATTCTAGAAGGTCCAAAACCCTATCATAATTGTGGGTTGAGGAAGTAAAAAACCTACCCCTAGATGTCTATCGGGCTATGTTAAATATTGGGCCACTAGGAGGAGAAGGGGTTCCATTCTTTTGCATTATATCTTGTTCCATAACTGAGAAAAACATCAGAGAGTGGTATTTTGTGATATTAATAGAGAATGACACATTTTATAGCATCCATACAGGCCATGGGTCAAAGGCAACTCCATAGAGAGTGCCTCTTTCTTTATACTTGCATCATTTCTATACCAGAGAAAAGAGAGCAGAGCAACCTCACCTTCTAGTTGGGTTTTCTCCCATATTGGGTTTCCTAGGTCATATCTTGTGTTTATTTGTGGATGGTGTGATTATATTTTATTGTTCTCTATTTTCTGCATTTTATCTATTTCATGCATAAGAAGAAAAATTAGTAACTAAATATTCTGGAAATCTAAAGGAAAAATAATCTTAATAATAAAGATTTGAGTTATTTATCAGATCTGTTGTGACAAACTATTCCAATGGAATATCCATGACAATTTATAGATCATATTGGTATTAAAGTAGGTTTTCCTTTTGGGTATTTGTGGGAAGTTGTGGGATCTAGGAATTGGCTTAACGAGAAGTCACAGAAACCCTAGCCATGGCGTCCGAGTCTGTTCATAATAACCCTCGAGATCTAACATAAAAAATATTTGAGCGGTTGGAAGCACAAGTTGTCGATATCAATCACAATATGAACCTCCTCATGGAGGCTCTAGAAAGAAAAATTGGACCATTCAGAGATGATGGAGGCTCTAACTCAGAGATTAGATCATAGAGGAAATTGGGAGATTGGGAAGACTCAGGAAAAGAGTCGTGGAAGGAATCTGAGAAAGAGCAATTGAGTTAGAGTGTCGTGAACCATTCATAGTCCCTATTCAAGTTGGAAGCGAAAGTGGAAATAAAGCCATACCAAGGTGACATCGATGCATTAAAATTGAATCATTGGTTGCAGCAACTAGAATTTTATTTTAGCATTCACCATATAGATGAAGGGCAAAATATTTCATTTGCTAGATTGAAGTTAGAGGGCTATGATTTTACTTGGTGGGAAAGCCACAGAGAAACACTTGGGCTAGAGGGTGATACACTAGTAACTAAGTGGGAGGACTTCAAACCCTCATCAAGTCCCAATTCTACCTTATCGAGTATGTAGAGGACCAATGGATTCGATGGATTTACTTCAAGCAGAGGCAGGGGGAGAGTGTACATGGGTACACCATTGACTTCAAAAATATGGCCATCATGCTGGTTATCTCTCCCAAGAACCTAGATATTACTCCTCAAGTATTCGAGGGATTTACATAATCATCTATGAAAGCAGGTGATGCTCTTCAAGCCAAGGAAAGTGGATGAGGCATGTGTATAGGCATAGTACCTATAAAACACAGGCCAAAAGAAAGGGAAACCAAGTGGTTTGAAGCAGAAAGAGCACAAGGAAGATTTCAAGGAGGGGATGAAGAAGTGGAAAGGGGGAAAAGAAAAGAAGACAACAAGCACTACATGATAGATTAAATATCCCAGCAGCCATTGTAATAATTGCAACATTGATGGCCACACCGAGAAAAAATGTTGGAAACTACATCCAGAGTTGAACCCAAAGAATCACAAGAAGAATAGAAAGAAAAAGAACCTTTTATCCACAAATTCAAGAAATAAAGTTGAAATTAGGTTGGATGTGGATGAAAATATTGTCTATACATCTGTGTAGAAGGAGGTGAATCTAAGTAGCCTTCATCACCAGAAAGAGTGTTGGGCCCTCCATTTTTTAAGAGAACTTGATTTTGCGTAAAGGTCAAAGTTTTGCAGGAAAGAGAAACAACACAACGGAAGACTAGAAGTAGCAGAAAGTAGCTACGTTGAGCGGAAATCTAACTACAAGCATACCATCAATGAAAATGGATCATATGCAAGCTGAATGAGTAAGTAGAAAGAACTAGAACCTTCGAGCGCATGCAAAGAGAAAGTGAGAAAGCAGGAGAAGCAAAATTAAGAAAGGATAATAGAGGAATCAAGAAGCGACCAAGAAAACCATACAAATTGGGAATTATGTAATGGGAAAGGGTTGGCTATCGTCATATTATTCTGTAGAGTTGGTTGGTCATTATCATTACTGTGGTCATTATTAGTATTTTGGTCATTGCAGATTTCATTACTTTTTTCATGGGTTGTATCATTGTTACTAGTATTATGACTATCATCGAGTCTATATGCCAAGAATCATTGGAGTCTATAATGGGTGTATGAGAATATTATATGTTGCGTAAACTGAGGTAGGAGTTGTACTAGATGTAAACTAGTATTGAGATGAAGATAATAAAGAAGGAAATTAGTTTGGGCCCTAAAAATTTGGTTATGATGTGTGTGATTCATTGATTTCTGCTTTGCACAATTATTTTTGTATTATGTTTGTTAATCGATCATTATTTATGCATGTCTTTCAATGTATGGGATTATCTTTACGTTGCACAACATAGCTTATTGGATGTATATACTGGTGTATACTCTCAATGATATAATATTTTCAAATTCGTGTATGGATCTGCATTGGGTTGCATTAGATCTGATGATGTGTCCATGTAACTCACTTTATCACACACAAGTCTCGGTCGCGCTTCTTGTGAGACCTCCTTCCCTTGTGGAAGGTTGAATATGCCAACATTGCTAGACTACAATGATATCCTTGTTGGAAACCTATGAGAATCCCGGTCTTCAATTTTTCGCCAACAAAGAGAAGGAGATGACCAAGCTCTTCCACATAAAGATTCAGGTCAAGATGACCAACATAGATGCTATGTTCAACTCTAGTTCATAGGATAATCTCATAGAAGCGGATTTGGTGAATAAGCTTGGATTGGATGTTCATGATCATCCTAGACCATATCCATTAGGTTGGGTAAATAAGGATGCAAAGCTAAAGGTAATGAAACAATGTAAGATTAAATTTGTTGTAAGTTCTGATTTTTTTGATGAAGTGGAATTAGATGTAGTACCCCTTGATGTATGTGGAGTAGTTTTTGGAAGGCCCTACATGTATATGAGGGATGCAATATTCATGCAGAGAGCCAAAAAGTACCGACTGATCAAGGATGGGAAGCCCTACATCATTAACGCACATAAAGGCAAGTCAAAGATCTCACTGGTAAGTGCCAACCAAGCCAAGAAGTTGACTAGTTCTAGTAAGAAATATGTTTTTCTTTTCTTAAGAGAGAATAAGTTTGATGATGAGTCAATGAGAGTGAAGTAATCCCTAGAGGGGTGTACTAAAGAGTAGAAACATCAATTGGAGGATTTGATACATAAATACAAAGGAGTGTTCAAGGAGCCTAAAGGGATACCACCCAAGAGGGATGTGGAGCACGAAGTACAGTTATTGCCAGACTCCCCACTGCCAAATATTGGGATGTATATACAGTCTATTCTAGAAGCGAATGAAGTGAAGAAGCAATTGCAACAATTATTGGAGAAGGATGTGTTTTGACCAAGTACCTCACCTTGTGGGTCACTCATCATGATTATACCAAAGAAGGATGGGACTTGGAGAATGTGTATCGATTACAAGGCATTGAACAAGATTACACTAAAGAATCAATACCCTCTCCCAAGGATTGATGATCTGTTGGACCAGGTGAAACATTTCAAGTACTTCACTAAGTTCGATTTGAAATTGAGATATCACCAAGTACAATTCAAAGAAGAAGATACCTAGAATACTGCCTTCAAGACAAGGCAAGGTTTTTATGAGTGGTTGGTTATACTATTCGGTTTATGCAACACACCAACTACAATTATGAGACTAATGAATGTTGTTTTATTCCCTTGTCTAGATTAATTTGTTATTGTTTATTTGGATGATATAATAATTTATAATGCTATCTAGGAGGAGCACATCTCACATTTTATGCAAGTGTTAGAGACTTTGAAAAAACACCATTTGTTGGCCAATCTCAAGAAATGTGAGTTTGCTTAGTAGTCTTTGCTGTATTTGGGGTATGTGATTGGTGGAGGGTAGCTCAAGATAGATCCTGGAAAGATGGATTCCATCATTAAATGGCCAACTTCTACAAATGTTACTGAAGTTAGGAGTTTTTTTGGGGAAACACAATACTTGTGAAAGTTCATAGCTTCATTTCCAATGGTAGTTGGACCACTCCACACCATAAAAACCAGTGGTAAGAGTTTCTAGTGGGGGAAGAATCAACAAAAGGATTGTGCTGAGATGAAAATAAATAGCAGTCAAGCACCAATGCTCACACTACCAAATTTGCAAAATCCCTTCAAAGTGGAGACAAATGCAAGTGGGTATGCCATGGGAGAAATATTGATGCAAGGAGGAAGGCATGTTTGCTATCATTCTAAAGTATTCATGGGTCAGTTATTAACTACCCTGCCTACGAAAAGGAGATATATGCCTTGGTACAAGATTTCAAAAAGTGGAAGCACTATCTAATGGGAAATGAGACCATCATTCACACAGATCACCAAGCACTACAATATTTACAGGCCTGAAGTAAGCTACAACGAATCAGGCATTACAAGTGGACGAGGTTTTTACAACAATTTCATCTAATAAGGGTAGCACAAGAAAGTTGGTTGGCATACTTTCACAAACACCCACATCCAAGATTACAGCTTTGGGAACTTTGATGCACATGGATCCTTTTACCCATGATGCATACAAAGAGACATACATAGAAGATGAAGAATTCAAGGAGGTGTTTCAACAGCTACAAGGACAAATTCATATAGAAGAAGGTGATGACAAGGTTGACTATCATTTCCAAAATGGTTTACTCTATAAGCTCGAGAATCTATGTGTTCCTAATGGTGAATTATTGTAGCTTATTAGAGAGGTTCACACTTCCAAGGTTGCATGACTTTTTGGTGTTGGGAAGAGAGTTTCCAACTTACATAGGTATGTGTATTGGCTCAGAACGGAAGAAGATGTAGCATGATATATTAGAGGATGTATATTTTGTTGTACCAACAAACCCAACAAAAAGAAGAAAGGTCTATACCATCCCTTACCTGTACCCACTCGACCTTAGGAAAACATTTCCATGTATTTTGTGGGAGGTTTACCAACCACACAGAAGGGACATGACTATTTAGTTTTGGTATTTTATAGGTTCAACAAAATGTTCATTCTCATGCCTTGTAAAAATACCATTAAGGGATAGGAAGCAACAAAATTATTCTTTGAATATGTTTGAGTACACTTTGGGTACCAAGGAGCATCACCTCAGACATTGATACCAAATTTATCAGTGTATTTTGGACTACATTGTGGGAGAAGATGGACACTAAGTTGAAGAGGTCTACAAAATTCCATCCAAAGAGAGATGGGAAGACATAAGTAGTCAACATGACTTTGGTGCATCTTTTGAGGGGTTACAATCAGAAGCATATGAATACTTGGGATGAAAATTTGATCTATATACAACACTATTATAATAGAGCAACCCACACTTCTACTGGTAAGTCACCTTTTGAAAATTTCTTTGGGTATTTTCCACCTTCACACTTAGATGTTGTATGTGGAAAACAATGAGAAGTGAGGAAGGACATCACAAAAGATACATTAAAAGCAGAATGTTTTTTTGAGAAGATTAGGCAGATCCATTTGCAAGTACAAGAGACATTGAAGAAGTCACAGGAGAAGGACAAGGATAGACATGACCAAAACAAAATATAGAGAACATTTAGAGTGGGAGAGAGAGTATAGTTACAACTGAATAAGGAAAGGCTACAGGGTTCTGGTAATAAGATCAAGTCTATGGAGTATGGTCCTTTTGAGGTATTGGAAAAGGTGGGAGATAATGCCTACAAACTCAATCTACCCCCATAAATGCACATTTACTCAGTAGTGAATGTGGAGAACCTTAAAATATATAAGCCTTCCATGTTGTGTTAGGTACCAGATATATTATAATAGCATAAGCAGAAATATTGCAGTAATAATGGTGGATTCAATAAAAAAAGATAGAAATACTGCAGAGAATAACAACAAAACAACAAATAGATGGATCCACAACACCGGAATAATACCTTTATTGATAGGAAACAATGTTCACTTGTCTCTTCGATGGGAAACCTCCAACAAAGCATAGATCTATTACAATAATTCTCAAGACAAGACCCTCTCATATTGTCTACTCTTATTTATACTAATTCTATCTTCTAAAGAACATTCTAGAGGAAGATATTTCTAGAAGCGAAAGCTTCTATTAGGTCTTCTTACATTGACTTGTTGATATTTATTAAATAGGTTTTATTAACTAGTATAAGCCTTTATTACATGGAAATATGATATTATACCTACATGAGAGGTTAGGGGGTTAGGTCCCTAACATTCCCCCCCCTTGAAGAACAACCTTTTCCTCAAGGATTGAGATGAGGAAATTCCTGGAGAATAGTGGTCGACTCCCAAGTGGCATCTTCTGGAATTGTATCTTGCCACTGTACTAACACCTCCTTGATGGTGCGCTGACGGAGAAGAAATTCACGCTGGTCCAAGACTGATTGTGGCTACAACTAGATGGAACCTTCATCATCCACTACTACATATTGAAAAATTTGTGACGACCACTTGCGATGAAAGTACTCTTTCGTCGCAACATGCAAGAGAAAAAGTTTTTTTTTTTCTAAATCTACCCCATGTTCGTCGCAATTTCGACGCCTACAATTTGATTGAACTGTAATGGTCAATGTTCATCTCACAAGCGATGACCTTAGATTGGCTATCGCATAAGTGACGATAGTTGACCATAATAATTTAGTCAAACTTTACCGTTGAAAATGACCTAAAATAAATAGCTGTAATA
>JASDQU011440104.1:0-23766 GCA_032191745.1 Picea mariana | reverse complement strand
GGTCGATGCTGGACACCAAGCTCACCAAGTCCACAACTTTCCATCCACAAAATGATGGCCAGACAGAGGTCGTCAACTGGATGATTGTACACATTCTGCACATGTACAACTCAAAGCATCCATGCACATGGGATGAGAGCCTCCCCTATGTACAACACAGCTACAACCGGGCTCTCCATTGCTCGACCAGCCACAACCCATTTCAAGTGGGCTTTGGATTCTAGCCACTATGTCCCATTGTCATAGCCATGCCATTTGCGGCTACTCGGGCAGATTCAGCCCATGTCCAGTTTGAGGCTGACAAGAAAAACAACTTCATTGAGTGCATTCCACACATCTTCCAACAAGTTCATGACATCTTGGACAAAGCCAATACTAAGTACAAGCAATGACATGATCAACATCGAGTGCCACACAACTTCCAGGTGGGCGACAAAGTGTGGCTACATTTGCAAAAGGAGTGCCTTGCTGGACCCTACCACAAGATTTTCCCGCTCCGATATTGACCATACACCATCACCAAGGCTGTAGGGGACAATGCCTTTGAGCTCAGTATTCCAACATTCCTTGGTATGCACCTAGTGTTCAATGTGGACCGCCTTCGGCCCTACTTTCCACCTCTACTAGACACATCCAACATGGCAGAACAACTCACACCAACATAGTTAAACTCAAATTGCATGGAACAAGCCACAATTTATCGAATTATGGACACACAGGTCAATAACACCCGCCAATAGAGGATCTAGCTATATCGAGTTGTCAAAGCAGGCCAACTCCTTCACCATGGAAAGTGGCTCACCAGGGACCAAGTTCAGCATAAGTTTCCTCATCTCATGGAGGAACTCAACGCAATGGGGACCATTTCTTTCTAAGGGGGGAGGACTGATCCAGGTGGATATTGGTGGCCACTCGCCTATTCCACTTGGACCCACACCATTGTTTCTTTTAGTTTTTCAGTTTCCTTAATTGTAGCACAATTTACTATTTTTAGCAGTTATTCCGATCCTGAACTTCCGGAGCTATTTTGAGGCCCTAAACGACATTTTTTGGGCATGAATGCTACGAATAATATGAATCCATTTTGGACTCAATATTCGATGTCAGCAGTGTATTCCTCGTATAGATCTTTATAATGGTGTATCATGTGCGTCAAACAGAGATAGTATGCCAAAGTTACGACCACTGGAAATTGATGTACCAATTTACCCCAATGGGCCCCATATTCTGGCGTTTCATCTCCTAGGGTTAGGTTTTTGGATGTTCAGGGTTTTCCATTGTTTCCCAATAATACAGGCCTTCGAGACTCATTGTAACAAGCAGTTGAGAGGCTGGTAGCCGCCACATCTCTTCTCAGAGATAAACTACCTGCGCCCTAGCTAGTTTATTTCCATTTTGTCTGTAAGCATTTTTCAATTCATTTGTTATTAATGAAATGAAGTCTTATTTCCGCTGCATCTCTGCGTTTATGTGTATTTCTGTATTTCATTGTGTTCCTACATAAATCTGGATCATTAGTGAGGGTTTTGAAAATCCAAGTTCATGAACTTCTGATCAATATAGTTTTAGGGCTACCCATGGGATTTCCCTAGGATAAAGAAGACAAGAAGCCAACTTCAAATGTCAAAAAGTTGTTCTTTCCAAGTTACAAGGAACTTGAAGAAAAAAAATGGAGTAAAGAGAGAAATTTTGTTTGAGCTATGGGATGAGGTGGCCTATCACCTATTGAAGTACATCACATGTGAGGGTATCCTAAGCATTTTTTATTCTTACCACTTTATATTCCTTCATCAATTAAGGAATTTGTTTCACCAAATCCATGAAGAAAACCTCAACATCCCATACTTCCTACTGTAGTCCCTATGTGGAATGATCATCAAGGTGTAAAAAGGCAAGGAGGGGGTGTTATCCCACCATGGGCTAATAAAATTGATAGTTTGTGATGCCTTGGCAACAAAACTAGCACGAGTTTCCTAGGAATATTTTTTCACTATGATTAGGGAAGACATTAGATCCCTACATCTTGTAGCTAAAGAGACTATCCTTGAAAGGGACCCTCAAAGGGAAAAGAAGACTAGAAAGACCAGAACCTGTTCTAGAAGGAAAGGCATATAAAATGGTATGGGTGGAAGAACAGGATCGAGAAGTGGAAGAAACACTAATCAAGATGGGGACCCCTAAAAACAGGACCCTCAAAATCATAGATAATATTCATTCCACATAAAAAACGGAGAAATCCTCTCTAAGGAGGGAAAGTACTAGATCACAGACAAATAAAAAATTGGTGATCATTCTCCTCTCCACTACACTAGTAAATTTGGAAGAGGAACCTATCCCCGTCAAGAACCTACCTATGCTACAAGAGGAATACAAACCAAAATCTTCTAAGAGGGATAAAACAATATCACATAAAATCACGAATTAATTGGAAGAAGCCATGGGTAAATCTCTTAGGTGGAAAAGCATGACAGAGACTAAAGACAAATTAGAGGATGTTGGTGGAAAAGGTGACCTATTTGACCTTGAAAAAAACCTTTCCAACATACTAGAAAAGTTTTAGATTATGAAATGCAACATATGGAAAACAAAAAAAATGAGATGTTGAAAAAAAAACTTTGAAGGTTGAGTTGGCCAAAACCAAGAAATAATTGACCAACAAGAATGAAAAGGTTGAGATCTTGGAGGCATCCATAACCAAAATTCAAAAAATTTAAGGGGAAATTCTTAGTTGTCTACCTCCAACTAAAATATAAACCCTCTTTCTGAAGGATTAGTGGCACAAACTTCTGATAAATAGGTTGGATAACTAGCTTCCTTCAAAGTAGATACCCCAAGGGAGTTTATAGAGAATTTCCAATAGGGAGATGGGGAAGAGATGAATCCACTAAGTGAATTTTATTTTCATAATTTTGTGATACCCCATCCCTAAAAATGTTCACCAAACCCATATGCAATGGAGGTCCAGTTGAGATCCTTGTGCTCGTGGATCCACCATGAAGAACTAAGGGCTACTAATTTCCAAAAAAAATAGGGAAGAAGAAATGGGAAAAATCCTCTGGATTAGAGCTTAGACTATAGGAACTCATCAACCACCACATATCTATGATATCATACATATAACTAATTTGAAATACAAAACAAAAATAGAGAGCAGAAATTTCCCATTTTGAAGATACAGACAGGATTTCAAGGGAAGGTTCACTCCATCATTAACAAGATAAATGGGGTGGGATTCCTCTTAATCTTCATATGATAGAGCCTCACTCTCCTTATAATTTACAAGATACCTTATTTAGGGATCATTTGTGCAAGGGGTCTTTGAGGAAAATGAAGCTCAAATGGATTAGGCTAAGATTCAATCCTCCTATCCCACTACATCCCACACCTATAAGAGAGATGGTTAAGGGAAAGAAAAGTTAATATTGAAAGGAAATAGAGAAGAATGTAGTGTACCATGTTAGAGGTTCCATTACTTAGTTTGTGGCCTATGATCTCAAGCAAACCTACAAATAACACTAATAATAAGACAACAAAAAAGGAAAGGTAAACAATAAGATGTACATGAGGAATTTTTCATTGCACAAGAATTTGAAACACACTTAGTTGGGGGTTGACGATGGACCACCAAATAATGGAACCTTGGGGTATATCTTATAGCTAATATGACCCTTTTTGTGGACTAAAAGCTTCTATACTTATAAAAGAATATGTTAATTATGAAAATATTGGGTTATGTAATTTGACTATTGTGAATGATTGAATTTTGAGATATTTGATATACCTTGGTTTCATCTATGATTTTGATGAAATTATGAATTATTGAGGTTGTGCTAATCATTTTCTCAAATGGGTAAAATCCTAAGGGTGATCCCCATCAACTACTAGTTGATATAAAAGGGGGACCATACCTCATCTTCAACCTCCAAAGGAACCAAGAATTCAATTACTCTAGACACTCAACCAACAAAATCCTAATTCTATTTTTTGATTGGAGGAATTCAAATTGAGGGAAATTTGGTCCTTGAAACAAATATCCCTGATGCTTAGGATCCTAGTGACAAGTGCCCTTCATTCAAGGACTGATTGAATGGATGATTTTTTATTTCTAGTATAAATATCAGCTGGGATGAAATACAAGATAATTAATATGTGTTTTGGTATAAATACTTTCATACAAGATAGATCGTTCGAATTGTTAAGGAACCTTCTATTGTTATTAGGTAATTTTTTAAACGAGGAAGTTGTGTTTTTATATGTTGATCACTTAATGGTTTTATTAAGTGTCCCTATGGAGATCTTTAGTAGGGCCCACTCAAGGATATACAAGGAACCCTATTTTCTATTATGTTTTTATTTTTATTTATTTATTTCTGCAGTAGCTCATAGTTTCCTCTAGAAATGTCTTGTTGTTATGTTTTATTTCTATAGTAGCTCATAGTTTCCTTTAGCACTGTCACACTATTGTGTTTTATTTATGCAATTATCTCATAGTTTCCTACAGAAAATCCATGCAAGTTATTACAACAAGTTCATTTACTTCATGTCATTTCTTTTTTAATCAATTTAATTCTACAATTTCACTTTTTGATTATCCTATTGAATTTATATTCAATATCTTAACTTATATCATGGAGTCCGAAATTATCATTCACTAACATTCTTGACATATTGAGTAGTCTTATGTATGGTGTCTCCTTCTCTCTAGAATAGTGGAAACCACTCTCATTATCCCCTTCTCTCAACACTCTTGACCTAGGCTACTAGGAGTGAAGACGACCAACCATTGAGGGTGAAGGAATAGGAGGTAAGATGATGAGATTGAACATCTTACATTGTTTTTATATTAATGTTTTCATTATTAGTGTTAGCATCACTTCATTACCAATTTTATATAGTGTAGATAGGCAGCCTTGGATAGTCTTATAGTCAACTTAAGGGACATGATGATGAATATGTTATTAACCTGATAAATGAACTTATCCACTATCAAAATATCCATTAAAAAAACCCTATAAAAGCCAGCAATGTGACTCTATAAGCTCTCATGCCTCTCCTAAGTGAGGACAATTACGGTCATGAGAAAAACTACTTAAAGGAAAGGGATGAGTACATTCAAGCTATGCTTGGATTTTGCATTCCTCATCAAGCCTATAAATTAGATTGTACTAATGTGGTTGCACATATAATGCACAACACCTCATCAAGGAAGTAGATCATTAAATTAAATTAAAGTTGAAGAGTTTAACAATCATGTTGTTATTCTTTGTCCCATCACACAATACATCACTAAAACTACCATCATCTAGCTAAATTATTCTAGACCCTAGAACACTAAGAGATATATCATCACTAACAAATAATTTTTTGGTGTTACATTCATTAAGAGAAGAAAAAATGGCTTTATCCTTATCCATATGATCATTTTCTCTAGAATCAATAAGCCACTCATTATAAAAAGTAGTAGACGTTGTATTGAAGGAAAAGAAAAAAGTGCATGTTTGTAAGAATAAGAGTGAGAAGAAGAAGAAGAAGAAGAAGAAGAAGAAGAAGAAGAAGAATAAATATTGGTTCTATGCTTATTCACTAGTACTTATGAGGCCTCCATATTTTCAAAACATTTATACTCTAGATAACCATATTTCCCACAAAAATTGTAATGTCTCTTAGTTTTCTTACTTATTGATTTTGTTCCTTTTCCTCCATTGGTAGTACGAGTTTGTTGAGAGGGTTTGGGGACCTTTTTTGCTTGTTGTTGTGATGATGTTTCTTCTTTGAATGCTTGGTTTTATCCTTGTATTGGGCCACTAAGTAATTTTTAGTTGTACCTATAGTGTTTATCACTTCAAAGTGAAAGAGCTTATCTTTCTCTCTAATGAAAGAATTGTAAAAATATTCAAGATCGGGTGGTGTGTGTTGAAGATGTTGTCATTGATGTCATATTAAGGAATTACAATGAACATGTTTTCAATGATGTTATGCTAAGGAATTTGAAAGAAAGGGGAAGAATCCAAATATTTGTGTGTGTGTGTGTGTGTGTTTACAAGTATAATAAAAAAGCGGTGTGCGTGAAAAAGTAGAAAGACAATTTTACTAGTATATTTAGAAATGCACACAAAGAAGTCAAATATATATTTTACAATTGGTTTTACCATTGGTGGTTTCAAGACCATGGTTTTGGAAGCCCATGGTCTAAATTTCCCATGGTATATTGTGAAAAGGTGAATTAAAAAGAAACAATTACTTAAGTAACGAATCAACACATCTCTTGAAAAAGGGTCATGATGATGTATATAAATAAATGTAATATTTGAATATAAGTGTGTGAGATGAGTGGAAATGTAATATTTGAGGAGAAGAATATGATATGAGAGAATTTGGAATATCATCCCAAAATGAGAGAGTGACAAGGTATGTGACAAAGAATAATATATATGTGACGATCTAGTGAACAAATCTCATGAATCGATATCTAGCTAACAAATTTTGTGAAGGAAGAATAGTGAAAAATTCTGGTGAAGGAAGATCTAGCGAAATGATCTAGAAAAAGGAAGAAATAATGAACAAATATGGTGAAGGAATAAATAGAAAAAATATTTGGTGAAGGTAGAAATAGCAAACATATTTGGTAAAGGAAGAATTAGCAAGAAGACTTGGTGAAGGAAATGTGAATGTTTGTCATCTTTTGAAGAAGGTGTATTGTAATTGATGATTGGTTCCATTCAAACAAAGAGATTGGTGTCTCTTGCTAAGTTTTTGCTTAGCAATGGGGGTCAGTGTCTCCAGTAGGTTGGTGCCTACAAAGATGTATCAGAGTAGGTGAGTGCCTACCAGGATTTGTACCAGTGGGATTGGTGTCTTTGGTAGGTTGGTATCTACAAATTTTTGTAACAGTAGCTTGGTCCCTACAAAGTTATAAAGAAAACTTTTTTTGGATTTTTCCCAAAAGGGTTTTCACATAAACTCTATGTACCATGGTTAATATTATGTATGATTTCTTTCTTATGGTCGATGAATGTTTAAATAAATAAAATATTTTCCTATACTAATTCAACCCCCCCCCTCCCCCATCCTCTCTCAATATAAGTGTGTGCTCAAGAGTGTGTAAGAAACATCTAGAGCTTATTGGGTGGAGTGAAAAGTAGATAAAAATATAGAACATGCACTATTAATCTTAGAAAGAATAACATATATCAATTGGTCATCCTTTTTTTCTATGTTACAGTCTTCAAGTAAAAATCTAAGTGTTTTGAACTTAGATAGTTAATGTTCAATGTAAAATAAATCAATAGGATTTAAGTAATCCCTCTTTAATCAACTTGTTTTCAAGTTGTTGGCCTTGAATCTCATTGTATTTACCAAACATGGTTTCCATATTTTTCCAAGCATCATATGGTTTGTTAACTCCTTGAAGGAGAAACTATAAATCATTAGAGGGGGGCATTCTGATTAATCAACACGATTCATCATTTTTATTATGTCATTTGAATTTCTTTGAGAAATTGGTGGGGGGTGTTTTTTTCCCAAGGTAATCCAGTAAGGTCCTTTACTTCATAATACATCCTCCATACAATATTTCCATGAGAAGTAATTTGAATTGGTATGGAAAATAACAATTGGAATATCCATATTAAAATATGTAGTTCAGAATAGATTCAAAAGAATAAAATAAATATTTGGATGAAAATCTCTTGAAAATGTATCCATTTTTAAAAAGTAATGTTGGAAATGGACTCAAATTTCAAAGTTTTCCCTTTTTAAGAAAGACATAAACGGAAACCAAAGTTCCATGTGGTAGGTAAGGGTTGGCCCATGTGGGGGCACAATAAGATTGTTGAGTAAATAAAGATTGTCCTCCCTTCTTTAACTTTGACTACAAACTTACTTTTACAAATAAATTGATTTTACATTAAGTGACCCACTCTTATAAAATAAGTGAAAATCACTTTTATAATAAAATTCATTTATAAATTAAAGTTGCATGAAAAAAGTAACTTAAAAAAATAACATTAAAGTTACTTTATATCGATTCAATTTTATAATTTAAGTGGAATGCACTTTACAATAAAGTTATGTGATAATTTAAAGTTACATTAACTTTTTGAAAAAGTAACTTAATGAAAAAACACCTTGAATTTAAGACCTCTTGTAGTGTATCCATCCACCTTGGTGCCTATTAGGAAGGCGGGGTACTGGGAAATATCACAATTCCCTCCAAATTTCACCATAAGCACAGTCAACCTCTTATTCCATATCAGAGCCCATGCTCCATCATACAATTTTACAAGCAGAATTGTACATAACACATTTACAATTCAGAAATGTAAAAATACACAAAGATGCCATAAGAATTCAACAATTAACACATCAATACATAATGAAATAAAATCAAAGAACATATAAACAAGGTACCTATCTTTTATGAAAACATCAAACGAATGTAGACCTACAATGTTCCACCCAGCCATAGATCTCATTGCTCATAAACTTTCAGCAGTGGATCACCCCCGAGCTGGGGCTATCACTCCACCAGGGTAAAAATATTGCCTAAGTTGTCTAGGGTCCACAATAAACACCAATATGGTCTAGGCCAAGGTACCAAACCTCAACAACACTCCAACCTATAGTCTCTCGTTTCCCATAAACGTGCACAACCCAAGGTAGTGTGCCCCCTTCTCCACACCGCAATCCCTCAGGCTACACCACTACCATTCTATGGCTCCAACATAAGATGGCCAAGAAGTCTCAAAGCATCGTGGCTTCAGAAGTTCCCACTGCCATCAAATCTCTTAAGGTACCTTCAAGGCATCATACTAGAAAATCTATCCCCACACTTCCCCCTCCAGGTCTCCAACCATATCCAAGGAAACCCAAGGAGAAGTGTACACACCCCGGATCCACCTGGAATCCACATGGTAACTCTATAGTCTAGGTCACCATCATCCCCAAAGAAACTCATGTAGTCATCATGGTGAGAATGGAGTGGATGAATGGAGAATTAAACTCAATTCCCCATTTTTATATATTCATATGTCTTTTTATATTATATTATTATATAATATAATAATATAATGTTATAAAGGCTTCCATTATTATATAGTATAATAATACAAAGGCATAGAGAATTATTATACTATATTTGATTTTCCTCCTTGGATTAATCTCCCTTTACCTATCCCTTATCCCTCTTTCCCACTCATGGATTCTTAGCCCCACATACTCTTTTCGTCCCTTGGTTTGCAGCCACGGTGTTATTTTATTAATTAGCCAATATGTACACTTTATAATACAAGCTCTCTAGATTTTTATCATCTTTGCAAGAACTCCAACCTAAACATATTGACTCACTAGCCTAAGTATCATATGCAGGTGCTCCAGCCCAAACATATTGCCTCACCATCCTAATTATCATATGTACAAAATATTTACAATACAGGGATCAAGATGGGGTATTAAATTCCCATCACCCTTTATTTATGCATTTTCCTCAGTGCATCTGTATGCACTAGTACAATAAGAGTTCTTCAAAACTATGCAAAACAATATTTGATCTTCCTGTCCAATATGCACAGTCATTGAACCTAGAAATTTTCTTTATGCTCCATCTTCTTGATAGTCAAAACCCACATAGTCATCATCATACCTATAATTAAAACACAAGAATAAAAGAATTAGCACATGAAATTAAAAAATCCATGTACATTCTAATAAATATTCAACTAATAGCATAAGTTGAGGATCTCCCTTTTAATAGGCAGTTGAATCCTTTGAGTTCCACTAGCTTCCTGGTATAAGGCCCATTAAAGTACTCACTTCTTGAGAGATTAATACTCCTTCCATTTTACAACACTTTGTTTCTGCCCAAGTTCGAAGTATATTTCTACCACTATGTTAACACATAATTCTACAAGAATAAATTGTAGATGCAAGAAGCCACCTTATGCAAACAATCCATACATAAGCACCTAAGTTGGTTCTATGCAAATGCATTCCATTAATACTCTGCTAAGTTCCATTCAACACTCACTGGAATGTTACATTTCGATAATGGTCTACCAAACCAATATTCTTCCACCTCATAGAGTCCATCCTCATTGACTAACATCAACTATGGATTTCAAAAGACTTACTCTTTCACCATTGTCTCTTAGAGCATTGTCTTAAGTCTTTGCATTTTGTTGCTTTGAGACAACCTGATCCACAACATCGAATAGTTGTTTTCTATCATTTTTTCATGCCTTTATACTTCTTTTCCCTACTGACAATGAGGAATCCTTCCAATGTCACCCAGAACAGAGACATACCAACCAAAGTCAACAACCAATTCATACACATTATTGCTGCAAATAGAAGGAATAGCACCCAATATTTCATTAGAAAAATATGGATGCAATAGAAGATTGTAATGCATCAATATCCAAGCAATATCAATGAGGTTATCCTCAGATAAAATCCCCACAACAAGTACATAAGACATCTATAAAAATTCCAAAGTTTAAGTTTTGTTATTTTAGAACTTCCTATGTTGAAGGAATTTTGTTGGAATAACAAGTTATAAAGCTAACAGAGTCAATCTCAATAGAAAGGACCAATTTTCCATATAGCCTCTAGAAGTCCCTTGTATTTTTAATCTACCAGCTTCATTGAAGATCTCATCATGAATACTTGTCATTGGTTTTGTAGAATTTATGCCATGATTATGTAAGTCTTCTAACACAGTTTCACTTGAATCTAGAGATCTTGCATAATGTTTCTTCGTCAGTGCTTGTTTAAGAGGAGCACCAATTTGGATACACATTTTCTATAACTTAATGTGTACATGGTTACTAGGTAGTGGTGAAGGTAATGTTTTCACTGTAGATGAGCACATGAATGGAAACTTCTAGTAAATAAATGATTTCTTGTATCCCTTCATAGAGTCTTTTTGTATGAAGGAAATCTTTAAAATGACCCACAATGAAGAACAAATTGAGATTTTAAACTTTACATTACCCACTTCCTACAATTGTGTCATCGACCATCAAAAAATGTCATTTCATGTCATTCTTTAAAGGGAACAATTAATATTGGGGAACCAAACGTACACCTTCGTAGAATTAACATACTCTTTCCAACATCTTTGTAGCATGCATGTTCCTTGTTCTTGTTCACAAATACAACAAAGATAAATTTTCAGTGATACTGCAGGGGGACTATCACAATATATTTATTCATGTTCCATTTGTATTTTAGAAGGAATCAAGGAGACACATGTCTACAAAGTTCACCGTATGCATTCTCTTTTAGATATTATTTTCCAAATTAGAGAATAAACCAAGCAATTTGGAAAAATGGATCCCTGTGCTCATCTTTAGAAATACATATTGGTTATGATAGTTTATTTTTCTGACAAATAATTGAGAATCGAGAATATGAAGAGCATCACTGCAATACACTCATACCAATATCAAGTTAGGATGCATAATTTCTTCATGAGGTACAAATTGCCATCCATAGACAAAAATATAATGCATCCATCACATTTCAGAACCATATGAACAGGGAGGAAAATATTTTTGACTTTCAATCCATAGGCTTCCTTTGTATCAAACCAAAATAATGGAGGTCAAGCATGGAAAAATGTGCTCGACATACAACACTTCTATGTGTTTCTTTCATTTGTAGTTCTTTGTAGAGAAAGACATATCTCCAAACAATCTTTATAAGCATTTTTAAAGAAAAGGTTTTCTAGAGGAAATTGTTATGAATTTAAATTCTAAATCCACCCAAAAAAAAAGTTAGCACATTGATTAAACCACAATGAAAATGACTCATGCAACTTACCATAATCCATTCACTTGAGCTTGAAATAGAGTACACATATGCAAACTATAGCCATGCACATAAACTCTGAATGGTTTAGAGCCATCCTTCTCACCAGGAACTCCACTCCAACCAAGTGGCACAATAGAGGTCGTTGTTTGAATAATATATGGCTTTGCAATATTTATAGTTTCTACAACATTAACACCTGTCAATCCTAGCCATTGTTGCAAATGATGTTGTTGTGGATGGTGTTCTATGCCCCATATAGGAACAAAATTGTGGCTCATACAAAGCTCATAAATCGTATGGAAACGAGATCTATAAGAATTCATTATATGTGACTAAAACTCCTCCCTCAATACCATAAGGATGGATTGTACCTTAGATATCTAAGTTGCTTGGACACTCTCATTTCGTACTACTCAGCTTGTACATTTTTTTTTTCTAGTCCCATTAACCTACTTTTGTGGTCAATTATTGGACATTAATAAAATTATCTTATCAACTTGAGAAAAGTAGTAATGACCTTGAACTCCATATTAAAAAAAAATCAAACCGGTTTTTCATAAAAGGCAATTCTGATAGCAAGTCAATAGATATTTTGGACTTGATAATTAGCATATTAACAATATATTCTGAGCAAAACCCTAGTATTTTGAATATGAATCTTGTTCATATCGAAGTTCACCTAGCATACTTTGAACAAGATAATGGTTCAACCGATGACTTTCCAACAAGTGTAGTTGAGCAAAAGGAACATATGTAGGTAAAATGGGCACTATGTACCATTGTATATTTCTTCTTTTCTTGATTCCTTACCTTCAGTTGATTTCATCCTGAAAATCTTAGAGGATATTTTATCTACATCAGAAGATGGTTTGAGGGTTACTCCATATTCCTCTTCATAGATTTCAAAAGCTTGTAGTGATGACATTTCTTTTAAGGTCAAATCATAATCATCCTCTTTAGAAGGAGCATTTGCATCTTATTTTCTTCCTATGAACTAATCAAGATGTTTTTGGACACCTAAGATGGGCACCAATCTAGAGTTTATGAAAAGAGTTTTGAACATGACCTGGACTGAGTACCAATTGTTCACCTTCATTTGATGTTGCTTTTTGCAACCTTGGTTCCTCCATATTTACATCCAATACCATTTGTAGTAAATTATATTCACGTTTAGTCCATAGGTATGGGTGTTGTGATGCAACAAGCTTTGTGACACTGCAAATTGCTCTATTGTAACTTTACAAGGAAACTTTGAGGGCCCAATTGCCTCTTTTGTTGTTCCCTCACTATATATTTCCATATATTTATTTCCATAATTCTTTTTAACTCATGATGTCCAAATGAACCATCCATATCATAACTACTGTACTTATTTAGTTGTTCCAGAACTTGAGAAAGATTTAGGTTGTAGTATTTAGCATGCTTCCATGGAAAATCCTTGTTATTGCATTTCTCACGATGCTCAAAATTACAAAATGGCCAAAAGGAATTAATAACATGATTAAAAGTAATTAATTTGTCAAGCACTCCATTTGGAGTAATGAGATAAAAATAAATTGTTGGAAGGCATCTTGGCTGCAATTTTGAGAAATATCCTAAGGGTTGAGGAGTGTGCGGTAAAGGTGCATTCAGGATCGAAGTGCACATTAACGATGCATTCAGGATGGAAGTTCGCAATAAAAGTGCATTTGGCAGTGCATACGAATAAAAAGAAGATAAATAAATAAAGGAAATAAAGAAAGGAGATAAAGCAAGGAAAACAACATGCCTATGAAAAGGAATGAAAAGCAACATGCAGACTAAAAGGAAGGAAAAGTAGCATGTAGGTGTGAAGGTAGAAAAACAATGCACAAACTATGTGTTGTCATGAGTTGTAATGAGTCATCATGAGTTGTCACAGGGTTTTGGGATAAGCTAGTAGGGTTTTGATCCCTAAACTCTATGTCTAAATATGTAATGGGTTGGGGAAGAATAGGTTGTTGTTGTTGCTGGGAGAATATGATGAGAATGAGAGAGAGTCTATGTATGAAGGGTTAAGGTAGATTTTGCAGAGAAAGGCTTGCACTGCAGAGCGGCTAGGTAGGATGGGGAATGATATATTGATATATCTATTGTAGTGTAGTGCACAAGCCTGAGATGAATTGCACAAAGAATAATAAAGAAGCTAGTGGTTGTGGACATAGCCCAAGGATTGGGTGAACCACGTTAAATTTTGTGTCTGAATGTGTCTTTTTATGTGATTGTTCATGGATATTCTATTTATGCATGGTTAGATCTAGCTCTGTTTGTTATATAAGTGGTGCGTAGTAATTATGAATGTTTTGGTGAATGGTATATGTCACAATCTATGTTATAATTGTTGATATTATGGTAGTTGCAGGAGGTATCAACTCCATGTGTAACCCTGACAAGAATAGAATATTCTAGGAATCAAGAAGAAACCCTAAAGCATTGGATATAACCCTAGAAGACAAGTTGGCTAAAGAAAATAATTTAATATTGAGTCTTTAGCCTCCAGAAAGAGAAGTTGGCCCAGACAACTAAGAAACAGAAATATAAATATAGGACATCAGAGTTCATTTGTACACATACAACTCGCAACTGTAGAAATTTAGTAAGTGTGCAAGTCGGGAGAGTAGCTACAGCTGCAACTACTGCAACTTGTATTTTTGGTTTTAGGATTGGACTTTCTCTTGGTTATGGTTTGGACTTTCTGCCTTATGCCCTAGCTCTGGAGAGAGGTACACTGCATTGATTAGCTATTAGGCCTAGGTTTTGCTTCTAGAATTATTCTCTGTCAAGGTTAAGGTGCTTGGGGGTGGCTTTTGCCTATGGTTGGGTGACAATATTGCTATATTGTCTACGTTTAAACAAGAAAACCTACTTTTCTAACAGGTTATGGGCCCACACTGTCTTTGGATAGTCTAACCGTTGGAAGATAGATTGGGAGGATTTTAATCAGTTATAGTTGCAGTTGTAGTCAAATTTTTTGCTGCAACAACAAAACCCTAACCCTCTTGTTGAGGCACCTTAAGTGAAGACATTGACCTAATTTATGAATAACCTAGTGCACCCTAGCCTAGCACACCTCCTGGTACTCTCAGCAAGCTAAGACATCAAGTCTGAGTTTTTGGTCAAAGTAAAAGGTTGACCAAGTCAAAGCAATCATGAATTATTCTATGAAGTCAGAAAACAAGTTAGAAGGAACTTCTAACTTCAGAGCATGGAAGACAAGGATTGACCTCATCCTTGCCAAGAATAAATTTTTGGATATTGTGAAAGGAAAGATCGTGGAACCACAATTTGAAGAAGAAAAAGAGAAGGAACCTTAGAACATTGCAATTATGGAGAAGTTAAAGAACAATGACATCAATTCCATGAGTATCATATGGACTCGGTAAAAGACCACTTGATACCCTACATCTCTCATCTTGACTCATCTAGGAAGATGTACGATGCCCTAACTAACCTCTTCTCAGTTAGAAATATTGGACAAGTAATGAGTCTGAAGAATGAGCTCCATGACATGAAAATGTATGATGATGACAACATAACATCATACCTTGTGAGAATCTCTCAGTTTAGAGTTCAACTATAAGCTATTGAAGAAATCATTTTAGAGAAAGAACTGGTAAATATAGTACTCAATGGCCTTCCCAAGACATGGGATCCATTTGCCGCAAGCATGAACACAAGAAAGGAATATTCCACATTTGAAGAACTTTGGAATTGTTGTGCACAAGAAGAATCAAGGATCAACACAAAAGAGAAATCCCAAAGTAAAGATCAAGCCTTCACAACAAAGTTCAAGAGTTTCAGGAATAAGAAGAATTTTGGCCCGTGGAAGAAAACAAATCAAGAAAAGGATATGTCAAAAATACAATGCTTCAACTGTTGAAAATATGGTCACTACAGAAACTATTGTTCCAAGTTAAAGAAAAGGAAGGAAACAAATGAAGCATCAGTTGTCGAAGAAAGGGAACCCTCAAAGAAGACCAAGTAGGATAAAACAAACTTCTTCTTCTAAGTCAAGGTAACAATATTCTTCAAAGTTCTTGTACATACCATGCTCACATAGTTTCTGTACATATCATGTATATCTATTTCTTAGAAGATAAGATTTTCAAGTGAAACAACACCTATGGAAGAACAAAAAGATAAGGATTGCTATCACAATGACTATAAGTCAAGCAATACACATGAAAAGATGAAGTATGTTGACAATCTTTGGTAACAATTCTAGTGGAAGCCATTATATAAGTAATAACTGCCAGATAAGCCGAAATTAGAATCAAACTTGAAGAGAACCAGAAGGAGTCAAAATAGAAAGAAGTCAACAATCAAGAGGAAATTAGAAAAAAACTTGTGACACCTTGTAGAAGGAAATATGGATGCAAACGAAAGTGTTGACTATCTTAGATGGAGGGAGCTGATTGTATAATTACAAAATAAGAGAATGCATTCATACATGAAGCAAGGATTAGGAGGGAGCTAATCCTAAATATGATCCATTAAGGATTATGAAGTATCTATCCATGTTCCCATTGAAAGTAGCAACCATGATGAGAAACACGTGTTCAGTTTGACTCTAGCAGAAGTCTTCTTCAAAAAGAAGCCTTAAAGTATCCTTGGTTGTCCATCTATATCCATGATCATTTGATGAAAGAAAAAAGTTGGAATCTTCAGGGCATATAGAAGACCCCATGGACCCAAGAGCTAAAGAGAGACACGAGGAAGAACATGAAGATTCCAAGAAAGAAATAAAAGCAAGAACAACCAGTTACTATACTGAGAATCACAAGGCTACCAGCTTGGTTCGAACCCACTAAGAAGAAATCAATCAGAAGAAATGGAAGTTATAATAAAGAACATTGTATGTAAGAAAATATGAAAAAGAATTATGAATGGAAGCGTTGCAAGACTCAAATGTTCTTCCATAAGGAGGGAGAAGACTATGACAATAGCTTGTTCTAGTAAACCAGATATACCTCTTGTAGTATCCATGGATTGGAATTTACATGTAAAATATTGTTCTTCCCAATAAAACAAGAGAGAAAGAAGCTTATACTAGAAAGAGACCCATGTATGTAGATATAAGAATACCTTGTATGGTTTCAAACAACTTGATGTCGAGTATCTCATATACATCAGAAGCTTGGTAACTTTCTATGACAGAGATAGAGAATTAGAATAGTTACTCAAAAGTCTGGGATGATGGATTTATAATCCATTGTAAACTCTCATGATGACAGAAGAAGTGCTACTTGGATATGTTTTAGTTTGAGCCTTGCCACGATTTCATGAGCTAGCAGGAAACAAAAGTGTTGAATTTGACCATGATATATTGTGATGATCAGAGCTATATGAAGCCTTTAGAGAAAACCAGTGTTCCATGACAGAGCGAAGTACGTTGAGATCAAGCACTGTATTCTCCATGATGAAGTACAAAAAAGAGAAGTGGTTCTCCAATATATCTCCACAGATGAGCAGATAACAGATATTTTGGTAAAGCCTATGTCCAAGATGAAAAGTTTGTGTACTTAAGAAACAAGTTGGGGCTTGTGGAGACGAATTCATTATTGAAAAAGGAAGAGACTACTCCTAGGTTGGGAAGGAGCACTGATATGTTATTGATTTATGGAGAGTCATTTTTTAGTTTGAAAAATGGTCCAGGATAAGCAGTTCCTTTCTAGTTTGGAAAGTGGTTTGAGATTTTTGACGGACAAGCATTTTCCAATGCAAAAAATGGTCCAGATCGAACAATCATTTTTGTAATGAAAGTGATTCGATAGATTATTGATGTACCATAAACAACGATTCCCCTTGTGGCCAATGTGGGGGAATGGTCTAGGACAATCATTGTTCTTGGCAGTCACTCTGAGTAGTGGTCAAGTAGAATGGTCCACCTCATCAGGAAGTCATTCCTTTGAAGTTCATAGTTGTGAGCAGTTTCGAAGAATGTTCGATTTTGGAGGTTGGTGCAGGACAATCATTCCCTAGGGCAGGCTCATTCTGTCCAAGTTCCACTATGATTAGTGTTGGATGAATGGCCCAGTTAGTTGAATGGTCTAGGTTCAACAATCAGGGACAAGCATTCCCTAAGGCAGACTCATTCTATCCAGGTTGCACTATGATTAGTGCCGGAGGAATGGACCAGTTAGGTGAATGTTCCAGGCTGAGAAATCAGGGACAATTATTCTTCTATGCTTGAGAAGAATAGTCTAGATAGCGCATGGATGATGTTTTACCTTCCGAGGGCAGATGCTCTTCCAAATCTCATATATGTGAGTGGAAGAATGGCCCAGATGACTCAGTTTATATCATGATATTGTTTTATGCAGGTTGATATCAGATGATATGATTGTTGTGGAGACTGTATGTCTCTAGACAACATATACATGCTATTGTGGTGGATGTGTTCCATTGATTGTGACTATGTGTCATGGATTAAGTAGTTGTGTGGTACTTGGTGTGGTTGTGTACCACTGGATAGAGTTGTGTACTACTATGAATAGACACAGTTGTGTTCTATTGGATGACATTGTTCTAATTGCCATGGAGACCATAACTAGTGTTGGAAATGATTACCAACTAGATGGATAGTTAGTGTTTTGGTGGATAGACATTCTCCAGGTAGAAACTGGTCCAGGACAGTTATTCTTCGAGGATGTATGTCTGGATCAGAAGAATGGTTCTTGTATCACTTTGTGGATTGAGTGACTTATTCAACATCATGCATGATTACTTAGATGGAGTATGGCTTCGAGAGATGATGGAGTTGATGCTATCAGATGATACTGATAGTGATGATGGTGCTCGTGATTTGATCATGAGATAGATTGTGTGGCTATGATGATGCTACCGGTTGAATGGTATGTTTGTGCTCAATACCATTGCCTTCAATGCCTCCCTAGCTAGGAGGGAGTGTTGATATTATGGTAGTTGTGGGAGGTATTAACCTCCATGTGTAACCCTGACAAGAATATAATATTCCAGGAAGAAATAAGAAACCCTAAAGCATTGGATATAACCCTAGAAGACAAGTCGGCTAAAGAAAATAATTTAATATTGAGCCTTTAGCCTCTAGAAAGAGAAGTCGGCCTAGACAGCTAAGAAAGAGCAGTATAAATATAGGATGCTAGAGCTCATTTGTACACACACAACTCACAACTGTTGAAATCTAGTAAGTGCGAAAGTCTGGAGAGTAGTTGCAGCTGCAACTACAACAACTTGTACTTTTGGTTTTAGGCTTAGACTTTCTCTTGGTTATGGTTTGGACTTTCTTCCTTGTGCACTAACTCTGGAGAGAGGTGTGCTACATTGATTGGCTATTAGGCCTAGGGTTTTCTTCCATAATTATTCTCTGTCAAGGTTAAGGTGCTCAGGGGTGGCTTTGGCCTATGGTTGGGTGACAATATTTCTATATTGTCTACGGTTAAATGAGAAAACCTACTTTTCTAACAATAATGGTGTTGTATAATTGAATTTACCAATTAATCAAGGGATAAGAGACATAGAATATTATGCACATGGTATATAAGCATCAATGGACATGTTTATGACCTCACATCCCCTCATCTCTACAGAAACTTGGTTCCTGCAGTCCTAATAGATACCTCGGGTGAGACTTCACTTGGATGCAGGTGATGCCAAAATGGTCGATATTTAAAGGGTTTTGCTGGTTAGATAACTTGAACCTAGGGTCTTACAACTATGCACCAACATAAATCTTGTGTGATTTAAACATATCTAAAGGACTATCATAAAGGATAAACTTTGGGACATGTTCTCATGAAATCTGCAAAATGGGTTGTGCCTTTTTCCTATAAGTATTTGCTAACATACCCTCTGTAGTTGAGATAGGATACTTTGGATAGTGGGATACAACCTTTATTTATGAAGAGGGAATCAAAAAAACACCCTTTTATTTATTCTTTAACATACAACCCACAATATTTCAAACTTCAGGCAACAAAGTCAATAACCATGTTCAAATGCACATCAATGTATCCTACTTTTCCAATGCTTTGCTCGTGACTCACTATCCAAGCGCAACCTCCTTGCGGTCTCATTGTTGTCTAGGAGACAAAATCTACTTTATGCATTTTGTTAAATTGAATAGTCTACACAATGTGTTAAGGTACTATTCTGTAGCAAAAACAATATGCCTACTGCAACAGTAAGGTTTATCAAATATTGAAAACAATAACTAGTCCCTTGTGCTTAATGCAAGGTGAACAATATGCCTAAGCTTGGTATAATGCATGTCCATGTTTATGGCTTACTTCATTGAACATCATCAGTAATCCTTGGAAGAACATTGTCATCTTTAAAATGGTGATAAAGATTGGCCTTTTTAACATATATATTCAACAATAGATCCTGTAGATTACAGACTAGAAGTTACAACTACCCCAGATTCTAATAACTCTAATATCTGCTCAAAATGCAATTGTGAATAAACCTTCGTGAGTCCTACGAGAGAGAAACTGAAAAATATCCATGATAGATAATGAAATTCTCGAAAAGAGCATCGTCTCATGGTTTTGATCTTTCAATGAATAGGATTCAAGTTCATAGTATTATAGAGTAGGTAGAATTGTCATTAAGACTAACAATGGAGAATCAAATCATGTTAACAAATTCCCACCGATTTTGATCTTACTATTACTGTAACCGTTCATGTGGTTGCACCATTATGTGTGTGCCATCGCTTCTCCCCTCCCATGCATTTGGAGAAAGTCTAGGAGGACGTCTGGATCATCTTCTGGAGGCCTCACATCATCTCAATCCTACTCTGTCCTACACATTTTTAATGTTTGAATCTTGTAAGGTGTTGAACCCAGCTTAGTTTAGAAGCCAGTAACTTTGTCAATTCTGTTAATTGGGTTTCTTGTTGTAAGATGGGAATGAGTTTGGAACAATTGTTGATGTGGTGATGATTTATGACCAAAATACCCAGAGACCTCATGGGTTCGGTTTCATCACCTATGACTCAGAAGATGTAGTGGATAATTCCATGAAACCTCATTGCTTTCTGGCATTTTATCAAACATGTGTTGTGCATACTTAATTCTCCAACATTAAGCATACATACTAACAATCCCACTCTCCACAACTACCTTCAACTCAATTCCAGTTCCAATAAATTGGGCCTGGACTGGTTTTTCCCGGTTGTAGAGATTCTATGCCTACAGACGCACATAACCATGTTGTCTGTAGCATGAAATAAATGTAGTCCATGACACTGCAGCTCATTCATGCATTTTGTCAAACACCTGGTGTGCAAATTCTATATTCCCACATTTCACATGCATGCCAATAAGCACACTGCTAACCACGATATTAACAACAAACCCCTTTCTAAAAACATCACCATGAAAGCCTCTGCCACATTCTACATCTTCCATGTTAGCACAAACCAGATAGTACTAGTAAAAGTAATTCATTAGGTTGCATGTCATTTCTTCCATTTTGGCGAGCAATTTCAAGGCTTCCTTACTTTGCATACATATCCACAAAAACATTCGCCACAAGTTCATCATACTCAAGTCCGATTCTTAAAATCTATTGTTGGATTTCCTTGACAGTTTTTAGCATTTTTGAATGGCCAAATGTAGGCAGAACACTAATGGTGATCACAAAGTTGATTTTCAGGTGTGGCTGTCGCGTTTACATTTCTCAGAAACTATTCAGGGCCTCATTAGATTGCAAATTTTCAGCATATCTTTCTCTCATTCCCATCCGTGCAAATGTATTTCAGGAAAGATGGGAAAACATATTGATTTCTATCTCAATTCTCAAACATTTAACATATATAGAAATAAAACCCTTGCACATAGCGACATTAGCTTCAAACCCATTTTTTTTTTCAACTAAAGAATGAACCAACTTACCCATTCCAATTGCCATTAAACTACCATATGCTTAGAGAATGGTAGCAAAAGTGTATTGACCAAAAATAAACAAGCCTAATTAAATTCATACAACTACACATAAAATTTATGAAAAAAATTAGAATTTCAATTTCAAACACAGAATTTCTTTCAGTGCGTAAATAATTCCTTTAGCTTCATATAAGCATAAATATTCAACAGAAATTTAAAATTTATCCACAGCATGAAAATAACTCAAAAAATTCATAATTAAAATACCTCCTTCTGATGCTAATTCCTGTTGCTTTGGTTGTCCTTTCCCTGCTGCCTTGTCCAGCCTGATGCACTGACCAAACTCTACCCAAACCGACTAACCACCCAGCCAGCTAAGAGTAGCCTGTCTGACTCCCTAGCTCCAGGATATCGAAAGGAATCTTGGCCCCTGTGCCCAAAACCCCCAGCAACCCGGTGCCCCCTGCAATGGTTCACCAAAAACTCCCAATATCAAACTCCTCCAACCCGACAATGTGCCACAGAACTATATGCCACAGAAATACATGCCATAGAAAATACAGTGCCCCTCCAAAATGCTTCCTTCCCCAAAATAATCCTCCCCCTTTCCCGTAGGACTCTTCTGTCATATCCCCTCCTTCACCGACTCTCTCCCCCCTCATTAATTTCCTTATCTCCTCCTTTATTACCTTATCCCCTTCTTTATTATCTTATCCCCTCCATTTAATGTTTCTTTCCCCCCCTTCATACGTAAGTCTTTAATTAAATAAACTAAAATTATTAAGCCCCTTTAATTCATTACTCAAATATTTAATGAGTCAATTAATTAATTAATTAATCATCGATAGATATGAACAATAAATTAATAATTAATTAATTAATTAATATTATTAAGAAATAATTATTGTTTAACTAAACATATTAGGACAGTCAGATTATCAATCTAATTATAATTAATAATCTCTATGCATCTATTTAACCAGGGTTGTTACATACACTCACCCTTCAGGAAACTTCGTCCTGAAGTTAAGGTATCCTATGATACATAGGAAAATGAACATGGTTCACAAATTCATGACAATTAACTGACACTATTAGTAAGTAAGCCAAGAAAACACATACATAGTAGTGTATATGTACAAGAAATGCATGTGTAGCTAATACATACAAGTCTCATGCATGTACTAATAATCAATAACTATCACCCTTTAGTAATTCATGTATGCATCCAATCCAATCAACAAGACTAGTCTTTTATAAAAGACAATAAACCAATCAAATGTTTGTGAAATCCATTAATTACAATTATCCTAGTTCAACAATTTTATTTAGACAACTGTGGTTTAGTTACATAATTATGAATATTCATATATACACATTTTCTTTTTAGAAGGGAAAAACAATAAATTCCACCATAAGACAAATCTCCATATTTTCTCAACTATTTCTACTCATCCTTCCTCCCTGACTTACTTCCATCTTCATTCCTATCCTTCCTCTGCTGGACTATATTGGAGCGTCAACTATATTGACCTAACTCCAAATAGAACCTATAAGTGGAAGTGTCACTATCTTGACCAAGCTTCCCCAACAGGCAACTGATAGTCATCATCACACGTCTTGGGGAGCATGAGCTAACACCGTCCTCCCATGACTTTAGGTTTCGGAGGATACATGGTGGGAAATACCTCCACCCCTCCTAATCATAACTGGGGTCCACACCCTACAATGGAATATACAGTGACACCATGTTGCTGGGAGTTTTGTCATCGTTTATTTGGTTTTGGGCAGTCTCATCGCCTGAAATTCTGCACTGGTCCACATATCATAGCAATGCATCCAAACCAATATAATTTCACATACAAATATTCGTACCATAATGTTTCTCGGCTAGTGGTCATGACATTCACTTTCATCATTATCATCCCTTGGCTATTTCATAGCCCATGACCTGCAGATTAGTCTGTAACACAAACTCATACATTTCTAGGTATTATCATCATGTAATTGCATACAATCATTATTTCAATTCGGTATCCATGTACCAACAACTTAACATCAAAGTTTT
>JASDQU011440102.1:0-17885 GCA_032191745.1 Picea mariana | reverse complement strand
GTTTCGTCGTTCCGCACGACTTACTTCGAGGATCCGTGGATACTTCCTTCCCCATCAACCACGATGGATGAGACAGGGCACCCAGGCATGTCCATGCCCTTGTCTGCAGCTGAAGTAGCGTACTCTTTAGTCTAGCACGATTCAACTAACATTGATCTGACTCCTGCACAAGAGTTAGGTCCACTTCTAGAGCCTATTTGGGCTCAGGGTTCTCTTGCTAACACCGATTCGTTAGACTTAGTCTTGCCTTCTGATGAAGCAGTAATCGAAGCAATGACTAGTCCAGACAAACCATGGGAAGATCTTCATCACAGATCATATTTTCTCCCAGAGTTAAGCCGAATCGAAGTAGGAGAATTCACCGTGACCATGACGAGAGATTAGTTGTGCCCTATTAATCTCTTAGATACACACGAAATTTATGCTGAGGGAAATATGGCAACTATCGCTGAAATCGTACCAATCAATATCTCCCAAAACCCTAGTGTCATGGAGAATGTCTTCATTGAAGCGTATTGCTCCCCCGAAGAGATTCAAATCTACACAGATCTTTTCAAAGAATTATGTGACATTTTTGCCTGGTATTATGAGGAAATTCCATGTATCAATCCAAAAATAGTTGAACATGAGATGACAACATATCCTAATGCCAATCCTGTTTGGCAGAAGCTTCGTCTAGTTAATCCTAAGAAATCAACAACCATTAAGGTTGAGGCTGAGAAATTACTAAAGGCAGGTTTTATCTATCCTATCCATTTGATTCAATGGGTGTCAAATCCTGTGCCAGTCAACAAAAAACAAGGCACGATTCATGTATGTACTGATTTTTGTGATTTGAACAAGGCATGTCCCAAAGATAATTTTCCAACACCATTCATCAACCAGATCATTGATGAATGTGCTGGTTGTGAAGCCTTTTCTTTTGTGGATGGTTTTTCGGGATATAATCAAATACAAATCAAACCCGAAGACCAACACAAAACGACATACATTTGTCCTTAGGGTACATTCGCATATCGTAAGATGCCTTTTGGTCTTAAAAATGCTGGAGCAACCTTTCAGCGAGCCATGTCTTTTGCTTTCCATGACCTCAAGCATATAGTCGAGGCCTATTTAGATGATTTAGGATCATGATCTCGCAAGAGAATGGATCATCCCACACACCTTAGACTTATCTTCGAACATTGTTGCTACTTTTAGATTCGCTTGAATCCAAACAAGTGCAACTTCTGTGTAATGTCATGATGTTTGTTAGGTTTCATCGTATCAATAACAGGGATCATGGTTGATCCTCTCAAGGTAGAGGCAATAATCTAGTTTCCCCCCCAACGCACAATCCTTCAACTTCAGAGTCTACAAGGCAAGGAAATGTTTTTACAACGCTTCATCGCCAACTATGCCAAAATCACCAAGGGATTTATGCGCTTACTAAAGAAAGATGTTCCTTTTTATTGGGACGATGCCGCTCAATGCTCTTTTGATGCATTAAAACATGCCCTCACAACTACCCCTCTGCTCCGGACACCTAACTATAACAAAGGTTTCTTATTATATCTGGCTACAACAGATTCAACCATTGCCATGGTTTTAGTTCAGGAAGATGACTTGTTCTTAGAATACGTGATCTATTACCTGAGATGAGGCCTCATAGGACCAGAACTCAATTATTCTCATATCGAAAAACTTGTGTTGGTAGTAGTTCATGCTATTCAACGGTTCCGTCATTATGTTTTGTTTCGCAAGACCACCGTCATTGCTGTTGTGAATCCATTCCAGTACATGTTGAAACGACGGGTAATAGGCAGAAAAATTAGTAGATGGATAGTCATTCTCCAGGAGTTTGACTTAGACATCGTTTCAAAAAAGTCCAAAAAGTCACTGGTCTTCGCAGAGCTTATTTCAGAACTTCCGGTTGAGTCAGGTGACGTTGTGCCTAAAGAATTGCCTATCCAGGGAGATATGTTTTTGATCACATCTTCAGATCCCTAGTATAGAGATATACTTATCTATATCCAAACTTTGAAGTGCCCCACTTCTGCTTCTCATGATGAGCGTCGACATATACTTCATTAGGCTAAGAATGATCTTATACTCGATGATACATTGTATCAGAGAGTTGTAGACTACATTCTACGCCGATGTCTCACTCATGAGGAGGCAATTATCGTGCTTAACGATTGTCATACCAAAGCTTGTGGTGGTCATTTGTATGGATTGGAAACAACCCAAAAGATTCTATGAGTAGGTTACTTCTGGCCGACACTTATCAAAGATTGTATCGAATTGATCAAGAAGTGCCATCCATTCCAAATCTTCTCTCGGAAGATGAGGGCACATCCTACTCCCATGTTTCCCTTCATCACAGTTGGACCCTTCACCAAGTGGGGGATTGATTACACTACTTGCAACCCCCCTTCAACAAGGGGGCACCGCTATATCATTGTAGTTGTAGACTACTTCACAAAGTGGGTCAAAGCTATGCCAACATTTAAAGATGATGGAGAGACTGCAGAACTCTTTTTATTCAACCAGATCATAGCAAGGTTCGACATCTCGAGGGAGATTGTCACTGACCATGGAAGTCACTTTCAAAATCAGATGATGACTAAATTAACATCAAAGCTTAGCTTACGGCAAGAACATTCATCACCCTACTACCCCCAGGCCAATGGGCAGGTGGAAGCTGTAAAAAAAACTCTTAAGACTATTCTACAATGAACTATCAACTCAGCCAAGTCAAATTGGCATTTGATGTTATACTCAACATTATGGGCTTATCGAACATATGTTAAGACTGCAACCAGTTTCTCACCTTTTCAACTCGTTTACGAGCTGGAGGCAGTCTTGCCCATCGAATGTCAGATCCCGTCTCTAAAATTGGCAGTAAAATTATTGCCAGACACTTCTCCACTCGAAGAACGATTAGTATAACTTGAGCAACTCAATGAACAACATCATGATGTGGCCCTGGCCAACGAGGCTCACAAACATAAGGGAAAGTGTCAATATGATAGGTCCGTTTGTCCTCGGATTTTCTTTGAAGGCGACCTTGTCTTGGTCTATGACCAAGATAAGGATCCCTTGGGGGCAGGCAAATTCAAACCCATGTGGTTCGGGCCTTTCATCATAAAAGAGGTATTAAAAAAGGGTGCCTATCGTCTGGTTGATTTTTAAGGGAATGCTTTGGCAGAGCCTAGAAATGGGCTCTACCTCAAGAAGTATTAGTCATAGGTAGGTCACTGTGGGTAACTTTTTGTAAGATATGTATAGTCTTTGTACTATTACTTTTTAGTTTCTTTTAAGTGTTATGGACATATCATTGATGTTATCTTTCATCATTGTGGCAGATGTCAAGTGATTCTGAGGTGTTCATTGGGTATGTAGACGGTGCTAGTCGGCACACTCAGAGGCTTGCCTCCGCAACTTGGGTAATATTTACACCTCAAGGGAAGTTATTATCTTCTGGAGATATATGCTTAGGTGACACCACAAATAATGTTTCCGAGTATAACACAGTTATTGAGTTTCTTCGTGACGCATTTTCATTGGGTATCTCTCATCTCCAGGTCTATCTTGACACTCAACTGGTTATGTCTCAGTTAAAAAGAGTGTACTGGGTTCATTATCCAACTTTACATCGACAATTCCTTAGGGTACATCTCTTAGAATGAAACTTTGATTATATTACATATTTTCATGGTCCTAGAAGATTAAACCAAGTTACCGATACTCTAGCTAATCAAATTTTAGATTGGCATCTTGCACACATATGAAAGAACATTGACATAAGAATGTAAATACATTTTTGCACACATGATCCATAAGACACAAAATACAAAAAAACCATATATAATATCATAAAGTAACTAGAGTACAAGGATGGATGCAAGCGCCTCAAAAATAGGACCGACAATGAGTCACAGGGTTTATGCCCTCAAAAAATATATACAAGTAGTGCTCGCGGCACATCAAAATGTCTAGCTAAAGTCAGGGCCTGTGGGCCTTGTTATACTGGTCCACAACATTGGCTAAGCGTCGAAACAACCAGACCCACGTCTGTGGTGCCCCCCTTACATAAGGCTGCATAAAAGGTGGTAGGTCCTCAATCTCTGCCATCAGGACCGTGCGAGTGAGCGCAGTGAATTTATGCTCAACCTGTCTCAATACCCTCTCAGCCTTCCCGACTGGAAGATCTCCTACTACTGTTGGTCCCCCGACGGCGGGAAGTGCGCCCCCTGGCTGAGGATGATGCCTGTTCCTCGCATAGTCAGCGGGTCGCACTAGTCCCACATCTGTACACATTGAACACATATCTGTCAAATACTTTGGCATAACAAAAAATGATATATATAACAAAACAACATAAAAATTACATATACAAAAAAAGTTACAAAGGTGGAGACTTACCCATCTCTCCTCACACCTCACCAAAAGGTACTGGTATCTTTGGGTCTCTCGAAAAGTCAATCTCGACATAGGGGTAGTCCTTTATAACTGGGACCTGTCATGACAGCCATGCAAAAAATTCATCATTGAAGGACTCATTGGTCCTTCCAACACCCTGTCACGGCAGTAATACTTCCCATCTACATATAGTTGGAAGAGAGGCCTGGTGTCCTCGTACCACTACTCGAGGACTAAAACTCAAAACTCTCTCAAAAAAGAACAAACACAGAATGTTCCCGAAACCGAAGTTCCTATGTGTCCACAAACGACAATCTATCAACTGCCTCTTCATGCACTCAAGCAAAGTGGCACTCCAATCAAAAACTTGTGCATTCAAGAACTGGACAACACAGTTCATCTATGCACGGGACGCCTGATGTAGAGCCGGAGAACCAGTAATTCACCCAATAAGCAATACTATCGCTTGTAGCGATAGGTTAGTGATCTTGCTTACAGGAACCTGCATGCTCAGGCGGTCTGTATCAGCTGCACAATATAGACTTATAAGTTCCGCTATGTTATGCGGCCCTACAGGAAAAGTCCAGAAATTGACTGGTTCCCCTCTCCTAGAGAGGCCAGTCAAAAAGTAAATGTCCTCGACTGTGGGCACTAATGATTGCCCCTCTAACATGAATGCCTCTGCATCCGGATGCCAGTAGTCAACCAAGGAATTCAGTAGCCTAGGTTGTGCCCGCATGAGAGGACATAGAAAAAACTTGAGTAACTCACACTACATCAATGTAGCCACATCATTGGGGTCTTCCCCAACCAACTCATTCACCTCTTCATGCTCTCTTTCCCTCCAATGGACATACATCCTGCAATACAAAAAGTTCAGGAGAGTTAAACCCTTGATTTTTGTGTCTTTAGCATTCAATAAGGGGGCCCACGCATGTTGTATTGGTGACAATCACATGTACACAGGGGTAGAGTTTATTCTTCCCGAATGTACATGCGACCTGTCTTGAGACAGCCCACGTGGACCTAGGGCCGACCTTTTAAAGGTCAAAGCCCCCCTAAAAAATGAAACCCAATGCATAATTAAGGACATAAAATGCAAGATAAAGGAGTTTGTACTTACTTGATCCAGACAGAAGTTCGTTTCGTCCACTGTATCTCCTGGAATCACCACTTTAATCAAAGGGGGTCTTTTGGCTCTAGAGTGAATTTCCAAATCAACAATGGTGATAATGAGCTACCAACTTCTATTTATAGACTTTTTGGCCTCTTTTTGTCACTTTTTTGGCCTCCCTTATCATTTTCTTTATACCAAAAATTATTTAGAGTGATTTAGGATTTATATAGGAGGGATTTGATCGGGTATTGGGACATTTTTTTTTAGTTTTGAGTATTTTTTTACGGTCCGTGGAAAAAATTTTCGACAATCAACTTGAACATATAGGTTAGGTTTCTACCCTGATTTTTGTATCTCGTTGTCTTTTTTCTTTACCATAGGATCGATCCCATTAGGTTGTAACACAAAACCATCATCTCTACTTTAGAAGTGTCACAACTTGGTGGTAGAGCTTACCGGAACATGGATGCCCTAGGTAGATCATGGTTGCATTATGGTATTCATCCTGCCCTTAAAACACTGTAGGCTTGGGAGTCCTTGTAGCTTTTTCTGAATACGAGTTTGAGCCTCATTTGCATGATTCTTCTTCACTCTTGACCTCACCCTCAGGACTCCCAAAAAATAACGGGTCTTCTTTTAATCCCTTTTCAGACCCTCTAAAAATGAAAAAATTGCCAAGCGATCTTGTGGCCTGTCACGCTCGTTAAACTAAAATTTGAAGTCACATCTGTCCGGCGGTAGTTTACCCCTTTTTCGATCCAGGCGGTCAACTGTACGAACAAAGGTATACTCTATAGAACTTCCATTCTTTAGAAGAGTACTCTCGGGTATAATTTCACCCCTTTTTCGGTCCTGAAGGACTAAACATATGAAAAAGGAACCCCAACGAAGTCCATAGTTAAGCTCTTTTCAGACTCACTAAAATTGAAAACATTGTCGAGTGACCTTATTCCTTCACACTCGTTAAATTGGTCTAGAAGAACATTCCTAAGGGAGTCCATAGTTAAGATTTTTTCAGACTCCTTAAAAATGAAAAAATGGCCGAGTGATATTTTCTTTATCACACTCGTTAAAATGGTTTTGAATAGATGTCTTGTCAGTGCTAGTTTACCCCTTTTACGAACCGACTAGACTACCTTCGAAAAAGGTACCCCAATGGAGTCTCCTTTTATTTTTTTCAAGACTCTCTAAATATGAAAACCCACCGAGCTTACCTTCCCTGGGCTCGTTAAAATTACATCCAAGGACATTACCATTGTGTGTTTTGTTAACCGCATTTTCATACCTTATGTGTCAGCCTTGTAACAATTTGCTTCTGCATTTTAACACCCTTGGCCCTCAGAGGATTTTTCTTGAGTATCATTATTTTGAACATCAGTATTGTCCTTGTGCCTTGAACTTGTATGTTTGCAACACTCATTCCTCCTTTGTAACATAATATTCCTTAATTATTTTTCCCAAAATTATTGAAAAAGAAAAAAAAACCAAATATACCCCAAAAAGAGGAAGGGAAAAGTATTTTCTTTATTGACAGCATAATGAGTCGCCCTTGGATAAAGCACATCTGTCCATTTGTTCATCAGACTATGGGATGTAGTATGACCTTAGGAAGCTTTTTCTCGCTATATAGAGTTGTGTCCTCCACCATTTGGTTATCCTTCCAAACATATGGAGAGTTTGCATTGCCTCCTGCTTCGTAGACTTATGATTAATGCCATGTTGCCTGAGTCTCATCATTTGTCATGCTATTGTCCAAGGGAAGTTTGTCACCAAGCCTGAGTTGGCCCCTCTGCAATATGTCTCTTGTTCTCATACCTGGCCATCCTGAATGTCAAATCAAGTCCTTATTTGAAATCAATGAATTCTTTAGTCTGATCATCAAGATTATATAGTCCATGAACGATGAGCCATCAAAGACCTATGGGTAGTGCATTCGTACACTCATATTACACTCCTACCCGATTTTTGAAGATTTTGAAGTTGTTGCTCGAGCTCTGAAGATCTCATCTCTAGCCATCAGGCTGTATCCGCTTCTAGAAGATGGATACTCTATATGTATATCTTTTCGATTTCGAGATGTACCTCTGTTGTGTATTGTTCGTGACTACTCTTTATATAACATGGATCTATAGTGTATTTGATTGGTAGACATGATTCTATTTTATTCCGAGCATGGGTATGTCCACCTTGGTGAGACATTTGTTATTTTTCAGACGAAACCTCCTGATTCCTGATCCTTGGGTTCAATCATTCGGCACGTCAGTAAAGATTGGTAATTTATTTCAGCCATCAGATACTCTTCTGACCTCACACATTAGGGGGAATTTGTTATAACCCTAAATTGCACTATACCTACTTACCTGGAATCAGGCCATCTCAGATCCCTTCTTTGCCAAAGCACTGTTGAACAAATCTTTAAAAATCCTCTTTTATAAGGGCCCACGCACCCTACTACATTACTGAACGTGTGTACATGCTAGCTGACCTAAAACAGCCCGTGTGGACCAACAAAAGCACAAAAAAAGGAAAGTTGCCAATGGAACACACAGCTCTGGGTGAGTTAACTGAAACTCCCAGCCATGCATGGCCGAGGGTTTGTCCAAATACCTAGCTTCTTCTAGCCTATAAAATAAGGGCTAGGGGTCCCATTCGGAGGAGGAAAAATATAGCAAAGAAACTCTTCCCATTTGTGTATTCCCATTGTCCCAACCCTTTAGCCTTTCCTTGTGCCAAAGGAGATACAAAGTAAAGAAGTTGGAGGATAGTTGAAGAGGAGCCCAGGATTAGGTTCGCGGAGTGGTGGCCGGTCTCAAATTTTGTAAGTTGACTCATTCAAAGTAATAAAGAAAGTTCTTTTCCCGTCCCAATTCATGAGTTATTCATAGTTTGCTAAGTACATGTTTGAATTTCTAACCCGTTAATCTATAGGTAGTATGCATGTGTAGTTGTTTCTTGTCTTGTATGCAGATCAGCATTGGAAAGGAGAATTGTGAAGAAGTAATCAAGTACAACAAGGGATCCACATTGAATGCCCAGAACGAGGTAGGTTGATCTAGCCATTGCATTTACTGAAAAGAAATGGGATTTAAATCTGGGGATGAAGGTAGAAAGTAAATTTTCTCTAGGTCATATCTGCATGCAAAGTCTAATCCTATTTGCTAGTCCGTAAGGAGATTTCCCTCACAACACTGTTGTATGATCATGTGAAAGGTGAATGCTACTGTATCTACGACTGCTGGAACTGCTGGATCATAGAATATGAAGTGGAGGAATCTGAACCGTGTTGGTGAATCATGGAAAAGATGAACTATGGAAGTGGAATTGTGGTACTCTCATATGGCTGGAAAAATACTGCTGCAACTGTTGATGGAGTCATGGAAAAGTATATAGTCATCACCGACGGTGAAACCCGATGGTACAATTCTAGTCATGCGAATGAATGTGTCGATGTCGAGCATGAAGATAAGTCATTGGATTACCGACCATTGATGAATGTCATTAACCAATGCGAGGAAACTCATCATTGATATCAATGAGTGCCAAGGTACCCGAGTACATCTTGAGAAATGCGAATAGATGTGCTGATGTTGACCCACTTGCAAGATCTGACGATCAAGGAACAATGATGTATTCCCATGATTTTCAGCGAGAAAACTTTCCATCAAGGCATGCAAGCCTCTAGGTACTCAAATGGAATATAGTCTATATCCTAGATAAGGTGCTGAAGTCAATGGGGAAGGACTTGTTGAAAGGCAGGCCTTAAGGAATCCCACATTAGTCAATGTGAGTTTGTAAAAATGATTGGTAGGACTATAGATGAAAAGGCCTCGGTAGAAACAGTGTGTATGAAAAAGAAAGCAGGGTAATGTAGTTGTCAAAAAGGGAACTAAATGGTTTTATTTGCAAGGCAAAATGAATGGAAAAGAGGAAAGAGATGTATGCAACTCAAAAATATAGGTGCGTGTGAGGTCATGAAGGATAAGGTGATCGAAAGTGGATTCCCGCATGGGTGACGAATAAGCTTGGAAGGAGAAATGTAAATGATTATCTCATAGCATAGTTGGTTTTATGAAAGATGGCGGTGTAGCAAGAAACGTCATGACATGTGTGATGAAAAGTTTAGCTCCTTCAAGGTTTTAATAAAGCATTCTTTTCTGAAGATTTTTGCGATTCTTGAGGATCACTTCGGCATGAAATTGGATCATCTCCATACCTGTAAAATCTTAGTACTAATCATGAATGAAAATTGTGAGAAGTTCGAAAAAGATAATCATGGAGAAAGAAGTGCGAACGTGGAAAAAGAAGAGACGTTTTTACCTGTTGTTGTTGTGCACTAGATTCTTCTCCCAATTTCTGTCAAAGTGACTTCAAGAAAACAAATTAGTGTTTAAGCGTAAATGCAAGTGTTGGCATTGTTTTCAGGAATTTGTTGAAAATTCCATTTGCGATTTGGCAGTTTTATAATTTTTATGTATTTTGTGATGTTTTGATTTTTCTAATTTTGATTGTTATAGTTTGTTTTCAAATTTTTTTAGTAATTGTTTTTTAATGGTTTTATTATTTTTAATTATTTTGTTTTGTTTTTTTACTATGCTTAATTATTAGGCTATACACAAACCAAATTATGAAACCAAAAAACAAATTATAAAATGCACCGATTTCAATCTCTTTTATTAATTTCACGTTTCCTTTTCATCCAGGTTCTTGATTCAAGCTTGAATGCACATGATTTAGATATCCCGACAAATGATAGAATAAAAAAACTATTCTCTTTCCTACTTAAATCCAAACTATACATGGTAGTGTCTCACTTTGGAAAATCAATGGCATTCATCCATATAAATACGTATTCCTCCGAAAGCCAACTATTCTATGATTATGAAAAGAAGGATCTTGTTTGTGATTTGACAACAATATTTCTTCACCACACATATGAGAAAAACATGTTTCTAGATTGATGGCCACGATTGAGGTGATCTAGACGTTTTTGTATATCTGGATTTTGATATTTAAGTGTGTAGAGAATTTTAGAATAGACCATGATCTTCATATCGATTAGTTACAATGTAAGCGTAGCCTCTTCTGTTCGAATTCATGGCAGGATCTTCCACGCAGACTTTTTAGTCCTTTGACTTTATACAGGTGCCTTATTGCATGGAGGGAAGGCCGTGTTCAGTAACCGTAAGACAATTAGTTCAATAGCTACACCCCTAGGTCGTGTGTGGGAACAACTGGCCGGATAGACTCTCCAGAACTTATGAGACATGGCGGGTAAAACATGGATTTAAGAGGACTCATAGCACCCTTTTCTCCCTGTGGGATGGCACGTCACAACTTATCATTTCCCCATCCAACTGGTGCAATTCGAGTTTTGGAATCAAGGAGTAATTTGCGACTTTGAATGGGATGGAAGAAAGAGGCTGACGGATGTGATTTCTTGGGATTGGGATCCCAAATATCTCTTCCTGAAGTCAATTAGATTTTAATTACTTAAGTTATTACTATAGTTCCAACAGAAAAGATCTTAGAGTGATCACTGATGAGAATAAGAAAGGGGTATTTACCAAAAAGAGGCAAAATGGAGCTCAAAACGATCGAAGTAGGCTAGGGTTTGAAAAACAATTCGATGCATTATCCTATGGCCTTGCATTTTGTGGATTCAACGTAGAATTGTAAGGTTTTGAGATGCTCGGGGAAGGCTTTCATCAGGAAATGAACAATGGCAAATGGTAAGAAACCAAGTGGAAAATTTGGCGGCAAGGATGATGGTAAGAAGGATGTTGTGGTTGCAACAAGTGCAGGCTTTGTTGTCTTCACTGGAATAGATTTGAGCATTACAGTCACAGGAGTGGATGTGGATGTCTATGAATCGGAATTCGGAACCGAAATATCGATATTGCAGCATCTGTGCAACTTCGGCGCTAATTATTGCTATCTTTTTTTCTCGAAAACCTGTACCAGCCAAGGATAATGAGCTTGACCACCAGGTACATTCAATGAAGCTAAAAAAATAAAAAAATTACATTTGTGGCCGGCTCCAAAATAAATTCTTCAGTTCCAACCATTGCCTTTGCCTTGGACAATTTGAAAACACCATTGGTTTGTTCTTTTTTGGTTCTTTCCGCACCTTTCCACCTACATATCAACAAATCTGAAGCTGAGCTCCCGAGGCTTCTAGGTTATGCATACTTGTCATTGCAGGGTAGCTATAATGTCTGCCACATTTGATATTTTGAATGTTGATAACATGAGGAGATGAGAACACTGCCACCACAATTGTAGTTGATGTAATAGTTGAATTGAATTGTCTATTGCAACGCTTTGGCTCAAGGAATCTATCCAAACCAGGAGAGACACGTTGAATTTCTAGGATTTTGTTTGATTGATATATAAGAACTGTATAGTTAGGAAGTCATGGATTCAAACAATCGATCGGGTGGAATTCAGTTGTTGTTGGCTGCAGAGCAAGAGGTGCAAAACATTGTTTGTTTGTTTTTTTATTCCTATTAAAAAAATAATCCTAATTTAACTTGAAGCATTTATTTTTTTATTATTATTATTCTTAAATTTTTAAAGAGAAATAAAAAAAACAATTCAAATTCACATTAAATTAAAGAAAATAAATTTATGAGAAAATGGAGATAAATTCTTTGTGAATTAAAGATGAAATCGATTAGGCATGTTTGCAAATAGTGATTTATTCATTCCTGAAAAAGTTAAAGATATACGACACTTTTTGATCCTCGCGATCACACTAAGCACAGAGGAGAGCATACTTATTGAAAGCAAAAAACTAAAACTGGTATGTTTTTCCTTTGAACCTACCTACTCTACTTTTAATTGGAAGTTAGGAATTGATTAAGTGTAGTAAATGATCCAATGTAACCATAAGCACAACAGTGATAATAATATGTTCATTGTGAATTTCCCAAACGATAATAAAAAATAGACATAAACGTGCGAAATTGACGGTTGAAATTGTAAATTAACAAAATAAAAAGAAAAATTGAATGGATCTAACCTGGTACCTACTTGAAACCATCATTCGATAATGCTTTCATAGGCATAGTTTTCACTCCTCATATCGTGTCACAACTCCTCGTTATCCTCCTTGATCTCCTGCTTGTATAACTATTTTTCATCAGATGTGCAGAGTTCTTTGTATGTTGATTCAACATTTGTTGTTGGAGGAGTAATTAAGCCCTCGACTACTGTCAATATCTCCTCTTTGTGAGAAGAGGAGATCCCAACTTTTTCAAGCATCTGAGTGAGCTATTCCAAGCTTACACTCATAGTTAAACCATATCGAAAAAGGAGATTGATTAATCATCAAAGATTTAAAACTAAGAAATTAAAACTATTTGTAAAAATAAAACACGCCAAACTTGAAATCCTTGTGTTACTGAGACCCTGTTGTCATCAAGTTATCTGTTCGCATAGTTATCTCATTGAAAAATCATTTTAATGAAAATCAAACCAAATACTAGAAAAAATGAAAATGAAAAACTAGTACGAAACAAGTGCAAAACAAGTACGAAATCAGTACAAAACCAAAGATGAACAAAATCAAAAGAAAACTAGTATGAAAGAAGAAACTAATTCACAATCCAAACTTTACACTTGCATGAAATAAAATCAATTGCACAAAACTGAAAAATAAAATCTAACTCTAACCCTTTTAACACCTCACTGGCAATGCCGCCAAAATTGCCATGTAAAATTAATGCTTATAAATGTGACAATAAATTATCAATCTAGGAGGTTTGTAAACTTACAAGGTGTAAGCATGGGAAATGCAGGGCAAGAGTATACTAGCCTATGCTAATTCTTGAAAGAAACCATTAAACTATTGTCGTTGAATGAGTAACTAATCTAAATTAAGCAACTAATCTATGAAAGCATGTAAAAATTAAATCTAGCCTAATCTAACATTCAAAAGGAAACACACTTAACTTGAAATGAAACAGTTAAACCATCTACCCTAGTTCTCCTTCCTATATTATGCAAGAGACTCAAAGTGAATCTTCAAAATCAAATTCAACTTAATCTAACTATGAAAGCAGCTAAATCTAAATTCAAAGGCATCAAATGAAAAATTAATCTATGAAAACAGGAAAGTGCATAAATGAAATCTAATTGAAATAAACATGAAATTATTTGAAAAGTATCTATAACAAACACACAACAAATAACAAGTAAAGATAGATGAAAAACATATGTGAGCTCACATAAACAATCTAATCTATCAACTCATAACAAAACAATGAAAATCACTATCTTAGAATCAAAGCTCTATGAATCAAAGTTCCAATCTTCTGTTCTCTATTTCTAGAGAGAGGCCCCCTCTGAAATGAGGAGAGAACCCTCTTATTTATTCATAAATGAAGATAAGAGACTGATAATTATAGATCCACTTTTCTCTCAACCTATCCCTTCAAATCCTCCACAAATATCTTGGATAAGATATTCTATCTCCATGATCTTCTCCTTGAAGTGAGCTTGAATGATTATCTCCACATCCTCAAAGAAGATAAAATTCGAATTTGAAGCTAGGTGGTGATTCTTGACTTTGTGAAAATCTTCAAATATGCCTGTAGTCATCACAAAACTCATCCAACTTTGAGATATAATGAAAATATGTTAATTTTCTAATATTTAGTCACAAATTCTCTTAAAAATACTCAAAATAAATAATTTGGAAAATAGAAATGTAAACCCATATGTTTTTATGAAAGTGATGATAATTATGGTTTTGTGGAAGAATGAAATGGAAATAAAGGCGACAAATGGTATATGAAAGATGAATAAAGTGTCATATTTTTGTGACCCAACAGGTCATACCCCTTATGAGATAGTGTATGGGAAACAAGTAATTTTACCAATAGAATTCCAGGTAAGGACATTCTGTATTGCCACAGAGTTAGGATTGAACCTGGATGATGCTCAAAAGCAACGAGCCCTACAACTAAATGAGTTGGATGAAATTAGACAATATTCCATCCAACAAACGATATTAGTCCAAAACCAGAGGAGCAAGTAGCATGAAAAGTTTATTAAAAAGAAACACTTCCATCCCGGTGATTGGGTTCTGCTGTTTGATTCCTGGTTCAAAACCTTCAAAGGAAAACTTACCACTCGTTGGTTGGGCCCTTACAAGGTAGACACTATATATGACAATGGAGCTATAAAAATTAAAACAATTGACGATGGACAAGTTGCCTTTGTGGTAAATGGACACCGAATTAAATTTTATCATAAGCCCATTTCCAGAGAAGATTTTCTATAGGTCATGATAGCCAACAAGGCATTGGCCTTAGTCGATGGGGAAGCCCCCCCTTGTTATTGAAAAGTTTTTTAAAGATTTCCTAGTGTATATATGTAAATAGTTTTTGTTAATAAGGCAATTCTCAAGGGTTTTTGTAAGTATTTATTTCACCAGGAGTACACGGTTTCAAGATCTTTCTTCACAACATTGTTATACTTGAATTTTGTGTTTGCTAAAGCATCAAATGAATATTGACTTACTGTAATTAGCCATGTTTTTGTAAAAATTATCATTTTTTAAGGCATTCTAAAGCAGTTGCTCTTGAAACTCTTCACCACTGTATAAGAAAGTGATACCATAACTATCAATCCTAGAGGTCTCTCGTACAATTTTTCTAAGAAAACTGAGTAAGTAATTCAAGTGTCTTTATCAAAGAGTAACAGTGAGGTCTCATTAGTAGTTATTCATGGAAACATCATAATAATTACACAAGAAGAAAGTGAGTTGAGCCTAGAGATACCTTTTTGTTCTTTCTCGATGGTACCATCCACTACACACTAAATAGCTTGATTATATCATATCTTTAGATAGGCCACATCCACTTAAGTACCCCTTACATTAGGACAACCACTAATAATATAATGGAAAGTCATCCTCTAACATAAATACCATCCCAATTGAAAAGAAAAAAAAAAGAGAAAGAAAAGTTGTTTTCAGAGCTGTCCCCCCATCTTCTTGCATCAACAATCTTATATTAAAATATTAAAAAATGGAGGACTAGTCTTTGAGGGTTCAAGAGGCTAACCCGTTAGGATACTGAATAGGTCTGCTGGAAGTGGGTACCGGCCTATGGTATGACTAGGTAAACCCGCTAGAGTACTGAATAGGCTTGCTGACAGTGGGGCATTCTACCTAGCGAGGATGGTAATCTGTAAAAAAATAAATGATAAATGTAAAACTTGTTCTAATGTATGAAATTACTTGCAGACAAAGTTGACATGAAGTATGTGTGGTTAAGATAAGGTTAATGAGCTCCATACACTTTCCATTGGGAAAGAACTTTAAGACTATCTTGAAACTCTCTTTCCTACCTCTTCTTATCTATAAATAGGATGTCTTATCCTATAGGTGGGGCCATCTCCTAACTATCTCGTTAGACCAATCTGTGAAATTTCATCTTTACACTTGACATACTGTAAATCTTTGGCTATTGGGGGATACTGACTAGTTTCCTATACTTTTGATTGTAAGGTGTCACAATACTCAGGTGTGGGGGAGGGTTTCATGAGCTGACAAATGATCATTGCCTAGAGAAATGAGTCTTCGCAAGAATTTTTGTATTATTACCATGATAGAGGTTATTACATTGATAGTCATGTTATTTTTAAATGATTAACTCCTATGTGCTATACATTACTGAACTCATGCTTAAAAGAGTACTCTTTATTGGTTATTTAACATACCACTCTTTATTGGTTATCTTACATTACAAGCTGCATACTATAGGTTTGAAAATACATGTTTTATGCTTGCTATAACCCATTCATTATAGGTTTTGACATTATATGTCATATGCAAGAAGAACGAGTGAGCATGGAGCACTTTGCCTCTGCTCATTAACCACTATGGTTGTCAAAAACACTTCAAAATTGCAGGCTTTCTATTATAAAAGGCGAAAATACACTTAACATAGGGGTACTGGATGAAGTACCGTATGAGGTGTTGGATGAGATGCCGTTTGAAGTGCCTTTTGAAGTTCCATTGAATTGCATACCAGTAACTGTCCTAGATTCCAAGTAACGAGAATTCAATTCCATTCAATTCTATTGGTTTCAGGCATTGATTAAAACATGCCTCATATGGTTATGATCAAATGTCCAAGTCAAAAGACTTGGACATTGATCTAAATATGTACCAATCCATTGCTCCCAAGATTTCCATTGAATTTGAATTCTTCACACATGGAAGCTCTTGCACACATGTGGGAAACATACTCCACCATAAGAGCATCCAAAATCGGGTTGGGCACTCTATTATCTAATTTTTCCTTGCCAATTTATCTCCTCTGCATCAAGGAATCACACCCAACCTCTGCCAAATTCACCCTCTTTTATAATCACATTTAGATTGTGCTAAACCCATGCCATCTCTTGGCCTATTCGCACCCTTTCTTGGTAAAATTCTCTCTCTATTCCAATCACATTCAGCCTGTGATAAATCCATGTCATTTCTAGGCTTGATTTCTCCCTTTCGTGGTGAATTTAACTCTTTCAAAATTCCTCGGAGATACAAACCCTCCTCCTATGCAGACTTGTTTTCCATTCCATAATTCGCACAATGCAGAGAAGTGTTCTTGCATGCTAGTTGGGGGCCATTTTTGTCTAGTTTGCAAGGCCATGATGATGGTATTTCTATTCAATTTGCAGTTGGTTTTGATGGAAAGATAGCACATGTAGGGTCTCTCAACTTTGCAGTCACAGAAGAGTCAACTGCTACTACAATAAAACTTCCAAGAATGGGAGATAGATGGTTCAAGAATCATCAATTTCCGCACTCAAGTTACAACAGGTTGTTTAAGCTCGAATTCATGAGCATTTCAGGAGAGAAAGGGTATGTTAAGGAGTGGATAAAGACATAATTGGTTAACCCCCTCATCATCATCAAAAATTTAATTACATGTGAAGGTAGATACTCCACCTTCAAAGCTTGTCATTTTAGATTGCTAGCTCATTTTTTGTTCAACAAACCCTTGAACTTTCCCTTTTATTTTCTCAAAATCTTGGAGAATATGTCCTCTCAAGTGAGGAAAAATGTGACTAATCCCCACAAAAGTCTCTTCCACCATGGCTTGATCAAACTCCTCATTCTTTCCGAACTAGAGAAACAGGGGAAAAATTGCGATGCCTTTATCTACCAATTTGCAAACCCTCACTTGATAGTTAAGACCGGAAAAAATCCACTTGCCCTAAAAACTATCTCTCCATCCAAGAATCGCTCTCCAAGAACTCCAAACTCCCTTGCACAAACTCCCTCTTTGTCGGAACAATACCAAAATCTTGTTGATATTCCTACTTCTTCATCAGGGAAAACTACCAAGAA
>JASDQU011440098.1:0-16221 GCA_032191745.1 Picea mariana | reverse complement strand
TATATATATATATATATATATATACAAATTTCATGGCACATTTTTTAATGAATCTCATTGTTTCTACATTTGATGTTGATGAATATAGGAATTTTATGTGTATTAATCCATTGATTTGTTTCTAAAGTGATTATAAATACTTGCATTAAGCATTAAGGAATAACTTATGGTGGAAAAGATTTCCAAGTGCTAAATCCATAAGAAATTAATGGTTCTCAAGTAGCATTGCTTGCTAATCAACCATGTATCTCTACATCATCAATAGATCATTCTTTCTAAATTATTTGCATGAATGTTGTGTATATCCATATTCTAACTCACAACTAACAATATGGACTACCTCTTGAATTATTTCCATCTAAATCCAATGATAATCCACACTCAAATAGTGGCCACTTGAAAATATTGTGACCTGAAAAATGACATATTGCAATAATTTATTATAGAAACAAATTTTCTCATTTATCTTCTACATAATTGTAAATCACTTAACAATTTCAGCTCAATGTTATTTTCTAGGGCACACACATTATTCCCCTCTTTCTATGCATGGCATATACAAAATCATTTGATTTATGTGTAACACTTCATAAATGACAAAAAGACTAGTCAAAGACTCATTAACATATTTCTTTATATTATGTAGTGGGTATATGTAAAAAAAATTAAACCCATCAATTATTAATAACATTTATTCAGTCTTCCATGATGTCCACTAAACTAATTATTTTGATCAATATAATGAGAGAGTTCACATGGAAACTATATCTTAGAATGGGTGGCATTTTCCACCTACAAATAAAGGTTTTGAGGTTACATTTCATGACACACCATAGAAAGTAATGTTATGCCACCAAAATTCCTCCAAGGAGACTTGAAACCATTATTCTTTTCCCTTCACCATCTATGAGATTTTATTGCACATTCCTACCCAATTTTTGGGTTAGAGAACACAATGAGACAGAGGACCCTCCCAAACTTAATCCCACAAACCTGTTGATGCCATGTCATTGCCATGCCATGCCTTTGTCATGCCATTGTCATTCCTTTCCAAGTCATTCCATGGCATGCCATTTCCATTTCCATGCCATTTTCAAACCTTTCCATGCCATGCCATGCCATTTACATGCCTTTGCATATCATGTCATTGCCATGCCAATGTTATGCCTTACCAAGAATTTCATGGCATGTCATTTCCATTCCATTCCATTACCATGTCATTGACATGCCATGCCATTTCCATGCCTTGCCAAGCCATGCTATTGTCATGTAGCTTCCCATGCCTTGTCATGTAGTTTCCCATTTTAACCTATATAACAATAAATATAACATTCCATTGTAATGCCATAACATTGGCATGCCTCACAAAGCCAATAAATGATATTAACTAAGTTACAATAGGATAAATATAACAACCCTTAACACAAGTAATCAATAAATGAAAGGGGTATGAAAATTAAATCCTAAACTAGGGTTTAGATAACAAATGCTTACCAAAATGCAAGATGACACATAAAAACCCTAGAATATTCAATACATCAAGCCCTAGAATATTCAAGACATCATTGCTATACCTACCAAGCCATGCCATGGCATGCCATTTCCATGCCTTTCCAAGTCGTGCTATTTTCATGTAGCTTCCCAAGATGGCACATAACAGCCCTATAATATTCAAGACATCAAGCCCTAGAATATTCAAGACATCATTTCCATGGCACATAGCAGCCCTAGAATGCTGAATACATCATTTCCATGCCTTTCCATGCCATGCCATTTCCAAGCCATGACATGCCATGCCATTTCTAAGCCATGTCATGCCATGCCATGCCATTTCCAAGCCATGTCATGCCATGCCATGCATAAACTTTTACGAGGAAAAATTCAAATCAAAATGGGGATTGCAATGAAACAATAATAGAAAAGAAAGAAACATTGCCATGCCATTTCCAATACAATAATTGATATTAACTAAGTTACAACATGACAAAGATAACAATCCTTAAAACAAGTTAACATTAAATGAAAGGGGGCTGAAAATGCAAGATTAAACTAGGGTTTAGATAACAAATGCTTGTTGAAATGCAAGATGGCACATAACAACCCTACAATATTCAGGACATCAACCCTTTGCATTGCCTTTCCACTCCATGCATTTCCTTGCCACGCCTTGCCATTCCATGCCATGCTTTTCCTTTCCTTTCCATGCCATGACTTTCCTTACCATGCATTTCTATGCATTTCCTTAGCATGCCATTCCATGTCATGCATTGCCTTGCCTTACCATGCCATGCCATGCAAGACTTGTCATACCTTGCCTTGTCATGCCATGCCTTGCCTTTCCATGGTATGGTATGGTATGTCTTGCCTTGCCATGGTATGGTATGGTATGATATGGTATGCCTTACCTTTCCTTTCCATGGTATGGTATGGTATGGTATGGTATGCCTTGTCTTTCCTTGCATGGTATGGTATGGTATGGTATGCCTTTCCTTGCCATTTCCTTGTATGGTATGGGATGGTATGGATTCCTTTCCTTGCCTTGCCTTACATGGTATAATATGGTATGGTATGCCTTGCCTTGCCTTGCATGGTATGGTATGGTATGGTATGGGGGGTATGGTATGCATTACCTTGCCATTTCCTTGCATGGTATGGTATGGTATGTCTTGCCTTTCCTTGAATGGTATAATATGGTATGGTATTCATTTCCTTGCGATTTCCTTGTATGGTATGGTATGGTATGGTATGCATTTCCTTGCCATTGCCTTGCATGGCCTTACCTTGCTTTGCATGGTATGGTATAGTATGGTATGGTATGGTATGGATTGTCTTCGTATGGTATGGTATGCATTGCCTTGCCATTTCCTTACATGGTATGATACAGTATGGTATGGTATGCATCACCTTGCCATTGCCTTACATGGTATGGTATGGTATGGTATGCATTTCCTTGTCATTTCCTTGCGTAGTATGGTATGCATTTCCTTTTCATTGTACGATATGCATTGGAAATGGTATGGTATGGTATACATTGGCAATGGTAATTGTATGCATTGGCAATGACAATGGTATGCATTTCCTTGCCATTGTATGGTATGCATTGGAAATTGTATGGTATGGTATGGTATGCATTGTCTTGCTATGGTATGGTATGCATTGGTATTGTATGCATTGCCTCAATATTGTATGGTATGGTATGCTATGCATTGTGTTTCCATTTCATAGGATACCATACCATACTATTGGCTTGTATGGTATGGTATACCATTCGTGTTATGGTATACCGTTTCATTTCCATTGTATGGTATGGTATGGTATGGTATGTTAAGCATTGTCTTTCCATTGCCTTGTATGATATGCATTGGAAATGGTATGCTATGCTATGCTATCCTATGCATTGGAAATGGAAATGGTATGCATTGGCAATGGAAATGGTATGGTATGGTATCGTATGCCTTTCCTTGCCTTGCCATTTCCTTGCATGATATGGTATGGTATGGTATGCAAGGAAAGGTTTTCCTTGGTATGGCATCGTATGGCATGATATGGTATGCCTTGCCTTGGAATGCCTTTCCATGGTATGGTATGTATTTCCTTATCTTGGAATGGTATGGTATGGTATGCCTTGCCATGGTATGGTATGGTATGTCTTTCCTTAACTTGGTATGGTATGGTATGCCTTGCCTTGCCTTGGTATGGTGTGGTATGGTATGCCTTGCAATGGTATGGTATGGTATGTATTTCCTTACCTTGGTATGGTATGGTATGTCTTTCTTTGCCTTGGTATGGTATGGTATGGTATGCCTTTCCATGTCTTGCCTTGCCTTCACTTGCCATGTATTGTATTTCCATACCATGCATTTCCATTCCATGCCTTGCCATGCCATGCCATTCCATGCCTTGCCTTGCCTTCAATTTCCATTCCTTTCCTTTTCCATGCTATGCCTTTCCATACCATGCCATTTCTTTCCATGCCATGCCTTTCCATACCATTGCATGCCTTTCCATATCATGCCATGTCTTTCCATGCCATACCATGCCTTTCCATGCCTTTCCATGTCTTCACTTGACATGCCTTGCCTTGCATTCACTTGCCATGCCATGCCAAGTCATGCCTTGACTAAATGAAAAAGTTTGATATGTAAAAATTACAATCAAAGGATTCATTAAGCATGCAATTCTACAACTTCTTATCCCATATATCTTATATAAAAATAATTGCATGAGAATTCCAATGTTTTTCTCAATGAGGCATAGTGCAATTTTCGAATAGGAGGTTGATTTTCAAGAACACTATGTCGGGATTTTGTCGGTAGTTTAGTCACGTGGACCTGGGCCAAATAGACTTGTGGGAGATTACAAAACTCCATTATGCCACTCGATTTGGATTTTATTCCATCAAAACAAATTGGCCACATGTCCCTAAATGGCTTGAGGAGGAGAGTTGCAACTCGCGATAAAAATCAAACTGAGACTTGGATGGTCGAACCGTCAGTTTCATTGGATCCAAAGAACCAATTTTCATCTTGGGGGGGGGCTTCGTTATCATTCCATCCACTAGAAAACCGTTTGTTGGAGTATCTCCGACATTAGGGTTTTTCTCAATGAGGCATAGTGCAATTTCTGAAGAGGAGGTAGATTTTCAAGAACACTGTGTCAGGAATTGTGGGCAATGTAGTCGCATGGGCCTAGGAAAAATAGACATGTGGGAGCTTACAAAACTCCTTTATGCTACTCGGTTTGGATTTTATGCCCTCGGACCAAATTGGCCACATGTCCCTGAATGCTTGAGGAGGTGAGTTGAAACTCACGTTAAAACTCAAACTAGGACTTAGATGGGAGAACCGTCAATTACATTGGATCTGGAGCACCCAGTGTCAGCTAGGGGGGGCCCTCCACTGTCATTTTGTCTATCAGAAAACTGTTTGTTAGAGTATCTCTGGCACTAGGCTTTTGGTCAACTAGGAATTCAATGGTTACAATCATTAAGAACAATGGCTTTTAATTTTCAAGAACTTTTCATAAAATTTTCATTGGAAGGAAAAGAATTTGAGTTAAGAGGTATCATAGAGAAACCCGATAAGGTGATAATCTCTAATGGCATGACAAAATTATTGAAAAGGGGCATCAAGGTGTTATTTCACAACTATGCTCACTAGATGTTCAAACATCTAATCCAACTATTCCTCTAGATCTTCAAGGGATCATTTATAAGCATTCCAAAGTATTTGAAGATATTCCCAAAGGTCTTCCACCCACTCGAAATCATGATCATGATATTCACCTAATTCTTGGGAGTGTTCCTCCTAACATCAGGCCATACAGATATCCTTATGCCCATAAGAGTGAAATTGAGTGCATGGTTGAATAAATGTTAGAGGTTGGCATTATTAGACCTAGCCAAAGTTCTTACTGTGCACCGGTGGTAATGGTATTCAAGAAAGATGGCTCATGGCATATGTGTCCAGATTATAGAGAGCTCAACAAGATCACTATTAAAGATAAGTTTCCAATTCTCGTCATTGATGAATTGTTAGATGAACTACATGGAGCAATCTATTTCAAAAAGTTGGATCTTCGTTCAGGGTATCACCAGATTAGAATGAAGGAAGAAAATATCCCAAAAACAACATTCTGAAATCATGAAGGCCATTATGAATTTTTGGTCATGCCTTTTGGCCTTACAAATGCACCTTCCACATTCCAAGGGTTGATGAATTCCATTTTCAAGCCCTTCCTTCGAAAATTTGTGTTAGTATTTTTTGATGATATACTAATCTATAGCAAGTCTTGGGAGGATCATGTGTGAGATGTTGACAAGGTGCTACAATTACTAAAGGAGCAACAACGATATGCCAAACCATCCAAATGTTTCATTGGAGTGAAGGAGATAGAGTATTTGTGTAGTGTCCCCAAGGTCGAGCCCTTTGTAAGTCTGATGTATGAAATGAACTGTAAATATGTGTTATAGGCTGGTGAGCCAAGTTTGTATAAGCCGATGGGCTTAAGTGATTATTAGGCCAAAGAGAGAGCCTAAGGGTTGTAGGCCATGAACCTGATTTTGTACTTATATGTATGCAGCACATTAATAAAATATAAACATCGCCGTGTGCACGCTGACACGATGAATGAGTGATGGGGGACTGAGCATCCATAGAGAGGGCAAGGGATTAGGGGATGGAAGGTGGGAAAGGGGCTAAGTGTTAAGCCTAGGGGGCTTAAGCCTTGGGAATAATATTTTATTATTATTCCAAAGAACATGTGCACTTTATGTTGTTTATCCTAAGTTCCTAGCAAGGGGAAAACATGCAAAGCGGATGCATGTTGATGGAACGCAAGTAGTTCCAAGGGTGACAAGTGTCAACCCTCGTGCATGCGAATAAATGGCCAAGATGAGCCGTGAGAGGGGTTCTTCTCCATTCTTCCCGATTTTTTGAACGAGACATCCCATCTGACCTCTGCAAGAGATACCCCATACATCCACTGATCAAGAAGCCTGTGTGTTGACTCTGAGAAGCCGAAACATCCTCTGTCTGAGTATCGAGCCTATGCATGGAGTCTTGTTCGAAGCCATATCCATGAGTCCATTCACCATTGTTGAACCAGTTGGAAAGCCCGTGTCTATTTTCCCATCAGCTGTTGTGGCCACACAGTGTTGGATTGCGTGGGGCTTGTTGGCCAGTTTGTGCAACACTCTCTCAAGGAGAGAGAGGTGGTTGAATTGGAAGAACAGGTTGCTTGGCCTGTGAGCGACTCTTTCCAGATGAGAGAGTGCACAGAGGAAGGAGAGAACTCCTGGAAGGAACCTTCTAGCTGCCACAGAGCTTGGAGACTTCTGGTCCGGTCTGTTGTTGTATTGTCCCCAAGGATGAGCCCCGTTGTAAACCATGTTCTGAAAGGAATTGTAATTATGTTTTATAGGATAGTAAGCCAAGTTTTTATAAGTTAGAGGCTTATGTGTTTGTTAGGCCAGGGAGCCTGAGTGTTGAAGGTCAGGAGCCTGTTGTTGTATATGTAATCACGTAGAACAATTAATAAAATATAGACACCGCCATGTGCAGACCGACCATGATGAATGAGTGAAGGGGGACTAAGAATCCATAGAGTGGGCAAGGAATTAGGGGCTGGAAGGTGGGAAAAGGGGCTAAGTGTTGAGCCTAGGGGGCTTAAGCCTGGGAATAATATTTTAATATTATCCCAAAAGACATGTGCATTTTATGTTTTATCCTAAGTTTCTGGCAAGGGGAGAACATACAAGGGAGATGCGTGATCGTGGAACGCATGCAGTTTCATGGGTGACAAGTGTCAAACCTGACGCATGCGAATAAAACGGCCAGGGTGAGCCGTGAGAAGGGTTCCTCCTCCATTCTACTCGATGGTATGAACATGTACAGAGCCCTGGATAGTACTACCAACCCGACTCCTGCARAGAACCTTCATGCGTCCCTATGATTCAAAAAGTCTGTGTCTGGCTCTGAGAAAACCGGTGTGTATATTCCCTGAACGAGAAGCCTGCRTGGATTTCGGAAAAGAGTCTGTGTTTGTTCTGGAAAGTTGGTATACCCCTTCTCTGTTCTAAACTGGGGAGTCTGAATCGACACCTACGTGGATGAATCGTCACGCATCCTTGAGAATCCAGAGTGTGAGTCTATTCTGTGTTGCCAAATTGAGAAAACAGAAGTGTCTCGTCCTTGCTAAGCCTGGTTATTCTGTTGCATCAGTCTGGAGTTTTCCCGGGGTGTTCGTGTTTGGATTCCCGTGGATTGTGGTGGACGTGTAGTGTTTGATCCTGTGTGTCTTGTTGGCCAGTTTGTACAACACTCTCTCCAGGTGAGAGAGGTAGTTGAAGATTGGAAGAACAAGTTGTTGGACCTGTGAGCAACTCCCTCCAGGTGAGAGAGTGTGCAGAGGAAGGAGAGAATTCCTTGAAGGAACCTTGTAGCTGCCATAGAGCCCGGAGACTTCCGGTCCAGCCTATTCTTGTAACCCAAGGAAAGGGAGATTAGCAGCCGAAGGACTGTCCAGGTGACAGAGAAGGTGTATACTTCTGGGGTGGAACAAGCATGTGGGGAATGAGGGTCTGTTGGCAGTGAGCGTGGGAGGTTCCTTGGAGAGAATCATTTCCTTGTGGTTGTGTGTTGTTTTCCCTGTAACCTCAGCCTAGCCCAGGATTCCTTGTCTTGGGGTGGAGCTTAGCCCCAGCTCGGGGGTGACCCACTGCTGAGCTGATGAGTAGTGTGGTCTAAGGCTAGGAGGTTCATGGAAGGCCTACACTTGGTTGGTGGATTCTACCACTGTTAAAAGATAAGTATATGATTATGTTTTAATCATGTTTTGCATGACTCTACTGCTTATGCTATCATGATTTCCGCTGTGTATATGAATTAGTATGAAATGCTATTGATTGTTAATTATGGAAGTAACTCATATGAATATTATGTGTAGAATGTGTTTATTTGTTTAAATGCATGGGATTTATAATACCTGTATGAGTTATGTACAAAGTGGTGTTATAGTCTTCTTTTAATAGCGTTTAAACCTTGGTAGCCAAAAATGGTGCGCTACAGTTTGGTATCAGAGCTAAAGTTTCGACACTGAGACTAAATGGGCTAGTGGTGTGGTCTTTGGACCTAGAATGCGAGGGGAAATTGGGTCTGGAAGGCCAATTTCGGACCCTGGTTTGCTCCAAAGTGTCAAGGAGTTACTAGACGAGTTTTAAGCTCGGGAGGTATAGCAGCGTTATGGAACCGCAGCCATTGTGGTATAACTCCACAGGGAGAGAGGACTCCACACCAGAAGTGTAGGAGCTTTAGGATCTGTTCGGGAGGGAAGGTGAACCCTCATGACCGTTAGATCTGGAAAGTGTGCACGGGGTTTAAAAGCTCTTTGGAATTGCACAAGAGTGTGGAAATCGCGATACATGAAATCCTAAATTAGTTAAGAACTGTCTGAGCCATCAGATCTCGGCTGGAAAACCCGACAGCCGTTGGATCTGTCAGGAGATATCCGAGGGTTAAAACCCCAGTGAATAGGGGTGAAAGCCTTGAAATAGATCTAGACCGTCCGAACGACGGAGGCCACGTGTCGTGAGATTACCCATTTCGGGAAATCGAGAATCGTGAGATCGAGAGTCCTGATGACAAGAGATCGAGACTTTCCATGGTGGAAATCCCGGAATAGATTTGGATCGACCGATTTAAAGAGGCGACATTTCGAGAGATTACCCGTTTCGGGAAATCGGGGATCGAGGATTCGGGAGTTTCGTTGACAAGAACTCGGGCTCTCGCCTTGATAAATCCTGACCCATAATGTCGAGACGTTAGCATGTGGCTAAGTCCTGATGAACGGACGAGATTCCTTCAAGGAATTTCAGGGTCTGTAATGACTGTCCGATGTGAGGAAGAGATGTCGGCTTTAAGTTGGGGCACGAATGTGGATTAAGGTAAGTAGTGAGCATATCTAGATGCTCAGAGTCCAACCGCCTAGATCTACGGCTGAGGCCTCATTCCGGGACCCCCTTGTCGTTCTGTCATTAATGGGGGTGGGGGGGGGGTCCGGAATTGGACGTGCAACTCTCGAATGGTCGAGATTATTTCACCTTGATCAACGGTGCTCAGTTGGATTTCGGACCCCCCTTGCCATTCTGCCTTTAATGAGGGGGGGGGTCCAGAATAGTGTGGCGTGTGAAGTGGGGATCCCTCCTATCCTATCGACTATCGTGTCGCATTCCCCCTCTGCCACCTATACTCCACTTAACCGTGTGACGGGGCCTGTTCTCATTGGCTTTTCTCTAGCCCTGTTGGGATTCGTCCCTATTGGCCGGATGCTAGCCCTGTCGGGGTTCGGTGGTTGCAGAGCCGAATGAGAGCTCCGAAAAATTATTTGAATTGAAATGTCTTTTGTTTTGTTCGTACTGGCTTATAAATGTTGAGGATTGTTCCTAAAGGTTTAATGGCCTGACAAACTTCGAATTTAATTGCATAGTGCATGTGCAGTGTTCAACGGAGCTCAGGACACCAGTTAACCAACGTCGACTATGGAGTGGGAAAAGGTGCAGATTACCCCCGAAATAGAAGACGAATAGGAAGGAAAGGATGTCAACCTGGGAGTCAAAGGATTGAACTCCAATGGGCATGGAAAAGAGAAGGATAAGGAAGGACACATAATGAAAATCATTGAAGGATTGCAAAGAGAGGCCAAGGCTCACCGAGCTAATAGTCGAAAGCTCATGAAAGTTAGGGATCGACAGGGTGAATTAAACTTAAAATTTTTGAAGAGCCTGGAAAGAATAGAGAGGAAACTCGAGAAGGAAAGAGACTCAAGTACGATGGAGAGTCGTAGAACCCATGGGAGAAGAAGTAGGTTGAGGAGAGGTAGCCGACATCTTAGTCGCTCCCAAAGACATTCTGACAGGAAGACACAGAGTAGTTCAAGCCTGTCCCCTACCAGAAAACATCGAAAATCTGGAAAGGAGGAATTGAAAGGGGAGATGAACAAGATTAAGCCTCCAACATTCTATGGAGAACATAAGAAGGAGGAAGATGCTGAGACCTGGTTGCTTGGCATGAAGAAATACTTCCAACTGCAGAATTATTCTGCCCATACAGAAGGAAGAATTGCAATGTACCAACTGAAAGGAAAAGCATCCATGTGGTGGGATCAGTTTGTGCAAGTGCAGCACATCAGAGAGAAAGAGGTCACTTGGAAGGAATTTAAGTGGTATTTCGAGAAGAAATACCTGACTAAAAGATACTATGACAGAAAGATGAAGGAGTTCTTCGAACTCAAGCTAGTCAGCATGACTATTGATAAGTATGAACGAAGTTTCCTAGAACTACTGAAGTATGTTCCATTCATCAAAGATGAGGCTGTCAAGATTCAGAGATATCTGAGTGGACTACCACCTTCCATGAGTGACAAGATTCAATATGATGATCCTAAGACCATGGAAGAAACAATAAGAAAGGCGAAATGCTTGTATGAACAGCAAGGAGAAAGGCCCATCCTTCGGAAGGCTTGGAATGATCAGAGGAAGTTTAAGAAGGAACAGAGGCAGAAGGGAAACAAGCCTTCCTTTTTTAGAAACATTCCTTGGGGATAGTCATCTTTGAGGGAGCCCAGGAAATTGGAAGGGAGTGAGCAGGTGCCAAGACCGCCACCTATGGAGTGTTGGGGCTGTAAAGGGAATCATAGGTACAGAGACTGCCCCCACAGAAAAGACAAAGCAAGAACTGTCCATACTGTTTAGCAAGCTAAAACAGTGGAGGATATGGGCAGCAGAATGCTGAGGATCTATGCATCCCTGGACAACAAGCAAGCAGAATTTCAATCGCACATGACTGAAGTGGAAGGTGTGATCACAACAACCGACCACTTGTTATTTTAATTGATTCAGGGGCTAGCCATAGTTATGTAGATCCTAGAGTGGTGGAAAGTTTGCATCTAATGAGATGCAAACATGAGAAGTCTTGGTTAGTGTAGTTGGTCACAGGGACCAAGAGGAAGGTCACTGAATTGGTAAGGTCCTGTTCAGTGGACATGAAAGGAATGAGCACTAAGACTGAATTGAACATTCTGCCTTTAGGCTCATACGATTGCTTAATTGGGATGGACTGGTTGGACCAGCACCATGTCTTTCTGGATTGTCGTAACAAGAGGTTTACATGCCTGAAGGAGGAGGGAAATCAGGTAACAGTCCAAGGAATTCCCAGAGCCGTGGCTGTGAGGAAAATCTCATCCATGCAGCTGAAGAAATGTTACCGGAAAGGCTGTCAATTAGTTGCAGCTTAGGTGGAAGAAGCATCCTGAGATGAAGTCTCGAATCTGGTGGACCATGAAGTACTCAAAGAATTCAAGGACATATTTCAGGAGGTACCTGGACTACCTCCAAAGAGGGACATTGACTTTTCTATAAATTTGATGCCTAGAGCAGCTCCAGTTCCGAAGGCTCCTGATAGAATGAATACGCCAGAGCTGAAAGTGTTGCAATTGTAGCTCGAAGAGCTACTAAGGAAAGGTTACATTCGCCCCAGTGTGTCACCGTGGGGATCCCCGGTCCTATTCGTGAAGAAGAAAGATGGGATGTTGAGGCTGTGCATTGATTTTCGACAGTTGAATAAGGTCACTGTCAAGAACAAGTATCCTCTGCCAAGGATTGATGATCTTTTTGATCAGTTGAAGGATGCGAAAATATTTTCGAAAATAGATCTTCGATCAGGATATCACCAAGTGAGAATAAAGGATGAGGACATCAGCAAGACCGCCTTTAGAACAAGGTACGGTCATTATGAGTTCACGGTGGTGCCATTTGGACTGTCCAACGCACCTGCTGTTTTCATGTGTTTAATGAATGGAGTGTTAAGAGATTATTTGGAAAAGTTTGTCATTGTCTTCCTGGACGATGTCTTGGTGTATTCCAAGACAGAGGAAGAACATGAGCAACACCTGAGAATGGTGCTGCAGGTGTTGAGAGAACACCAGCTGTATGCAAAACTAAGCAAGTGCTCTTTTTATCAAAGGCAGATCCATTACTTGGGACACATTATATCTGAAGAAGGGATTGCTATGGATCTTGAGAAGGTACAGGCCATTCGAGAATGGCTAGCGCCAAGGAATGTGGTAGAAGTTAGATCTTTAACGGGTCTGGCAGGCTACTATAGGAGGTTCATAGCCAGATTCTCAAAGATAGCTCATTCTATCACTTCCTTGCAAAGGAAGGAGAAGAAGTTCCAGTGGACTGAAGAATGTGAGAGTAGCTTCCAGTGATTGAAGCAGCTGCTAACTAGTGCTGCAATCTTGAATATTGTAGATACAAACAAGGATTACGTAGTGTGCACAGATGTGTGCAAGGAGGGGCTGGGAGGAGTTCTTAGCCAAGATGGATTCGTAGTCTGTTATGAATCCCGAAAGTTGAAGGAGCATGAGAGGAATTATACCACTCATGACTTAGAGATGGTAGCAATCATCCATGCCTTGAGGAAATGGAGACATTACCTCATGGGAAAGAGATTCAAGTTGAGAACAGACCATAACGATCTGAAGTATTTCTTTGATCAACCAACTTTAAATGCCAGGCAAATCAGATGGCTGGAGTTCCTGTGTGAATATGACTTTTATATCAAGCATATCAAAGGGAAAGAAAATAAGGTGGTTGATGCACTTAGCAAAAAAGTGCACAAATTACATGCTACAGCCATTATCATGTACAAAACTGAGATTAAAGACAGAATTTTGGAAGCTGCCAATGTTGATTTGCAGTACAGAGGTCTAGTAGCAAAGCTACAACAACGTGAGAGACTACAAACCAAGGAAAGTTACACCTTGGGAATTGATGGCTTACTTCTGTATAAAAACAGAGTGTATGTACTCAATGTCTGAGAATTGAAGCTGGCAATTCTAAAGAAGATTCATAACATGGCTTATGCTGGACATCCTGGATATCAGAAGACCGTGGCAGTAGTCAAAAGCCATTATTTTTGGCCGGGTTTGAAGAAAGAAATCGCTGAATACATCGCCAGATGTATGGAGTGCCAGAAAGTTAAGGCTGAGCATAGGCACCCAGCAAGGTTGCTGCAGCCTTTACCTATTCCTGAATGGAAATGGGACGTGGTAACAATGGATTTTATCACAGGATTGCCCAGAAAAAGCAAGCAACATGATTCAATCATGGTGGTGGTGGACAAGCTTACTAAAGCTGCCCATTTTATTCCACTGAAAACCACCCACACAACCGCTGATGTTGTTGATATCTTCTTAAAAGAAGTTGCACGCTTGCACGGAATACCTAAGAAAATTGTGTCTGATAGGGACCCAAAATTCACTTCGAATTTCTGGAAAGGACTGTTTAAGGGATTCAGAACGAATCTGAACTTTAGCACAGCGTATCATCCCGAGTCTGATGGACAGACAGAGAGAGTGAACAGAGTAATAGAAGACATGCTGAGAATGTATGTGATGGATAAACCATCAAGGTGGGAAGACTACCTGCATTTGGTAGAATTCACCTACAATAATGGGTATCATGCATCATTGAAGATGAGCACATTCGAAGCACTTTATGGAAGAAAGTGCAACACTCCAGTGAGCTGGGATAATCCAGCTAACAGAGCAGTAGTTGGGCCTGAGCTACTCAAGGAGATGGAAGACCAAATGATAAGAATTAAACATAATCTAAAAGCTACCCAGGACAGGCAGAAAATTTACGCTGATAGTAATAGAACCCATAGAGAATTCAAAGTGGGTGACCATGTTTTCCTGAAAGTAAAAACTAACAGGAGTTCCCTAAAGCTGGGAAGTTGCGCCAAGTTGGCAGCAAGATTTTGTGGGCCATTTGAGATACTGGAAAGGATTGGGTTGGTTGCATACATGCTTGCATTACCTACATCTATGACTATAGAAAATGTGTTTCATGTTTCACTGCTTAAGAAATATGTACCTGATGCTAATCATGTTATCGATTGGAATGTGATTCAGGTGGAACCAGAAGGTGTCCTGCAAGTGCATCATGTGTGCATATTGGACAGGAAAAGCAAACAGCTCTGGAATCGAGCTATTTGTAAAGGTCCAGTGGACCTGGTATGGTCCTGAGGACGCGACATGGGAGCATACAGATGTTATGTGAGCAGAGTACCCATATCTTTTTGAAAATTTTGAAAAGCTTGCAGATGCTGTGTAAAGTTGCACTGAGGATAGTGCAAAAATAAGGGGAGGGGGATTGTAGTGTCCCTAAGGCCGAGCCCCGTTGTAAAACATGTTTTGAAAGGAATTGTAATTATGTTTTATAGGCTGGTGAGCCAAGTTTTTATAAGATGGAGGCTTATGTGTTTGTTAGGCCAGGGAGCCTGAGTGTTGAAGGCCAAGAGCCTGCTGTTGTATATGTAATCACGCAGAACAATTAATAAAATATAAACACTGCCATGTGCAGACCGACCATGATGAATGAGTGAAGGGGGACTAAGCATCCATAGAGTGGGCAAGGAATTAGGGGCTGAAAGGTGGGAAAAGGGGCTAAGTGTTGAGCCTAGGGGCTAAGCCTAGAGGGCTTAAGCCTGGGAATAATATTTTAATATTATCCCAAAAGACATGTGCATTTTATGTTTTATCCTAAGTTTCTGGCAAGGGGAGAACATACAAGGGAGATGTGTGCTGGTGGAACGCATGCAGTTTCATGGGTGACAAGTGTCAACCCTGACGCATGCGAATAAAACAGCTAGGGTGAGTTGTGAGAAGGGTTCCTCCTCCATTCTACCCGATGGTCTAAACGCGTACAGAGCCCTGGATAGTACTACCAACCCGACTCCTGCAGAGAACCTTCGTGCATCCCTATGATTTGAAAACTCTGTGTCTGGCTCTGAGAAAACTGGTGTGCATATTCTCTGAACGAGAAGCCTGCGTGGATTTCGGAAAAGAGTCTGTGTTTATTCTGGAAAGTTGGTATACCCCTTCTCTGTTCTAAACCTGGGAGTCTGAATCGACCCCTACGTGGACGAATCATCACGCATCCCTGAGAATCCAGAGTGTGAGTCTATTCAATGTTGCCAAATTGAGAAAATAGAAGTGTCTTATCCTTGCTAAGCCTAGTTATACTGTTGCATCAGTCTGGAGCTGCCCTGGGGTGTTCGTGTTTGGATTCCCATGGATTGTGGTGGATGTGTAGTGTTTGATCCTGTGTGGCTTGTTGGCCAGTTTGTACAACACTCTCTCTAGGTGAGAGAGGTGGTTGAAGATTGGAAGAACAGGTTGTCGGACCTGTGAGCGACTCCCTCCAGGTGAAAGAGTGCGCAGAGAAAGGAGAGAACTCCTTGAAGGAATCTTGTAGCTTCCATAGAGCCCGGAGACTTCTGGTCCGGCCTATTCCTGTAACCCAAGGCAAGGGAGATTAGAAGCCAAAGGACTGTCCAGGTGACAGAGAAGGTGTATATTCTTGGGGTGGAACAGGCATGTGGGGAATGAGGGTCTGTGGGCAGTGAGCGTGGGAGGTTCCTTGGACAGAATCCCTTCCTTGTGGTTGTGTGTTTTTTTCCCTGTAACCTCAGCCTAGCCTAGGTTTCCTTGTCTTGGGGTGGAGCTTAGTCCCAGCTCGGGGGTGACCCACTGCTGAGCTGATGAGCAGTGTGGTCTAAGGCTGGGAGGTTCATGGAAGGCCTGCACTTGGTTGGTGGATTCTACCACTGTTAAAAGATAAGTATCTGATTATGTTTTAATCATGTTTTGCATGACTCT
>JASDQU011440097.1:26400-37221 GCA_032191745.1 Picea mariana | reverse complement strand
ATATGGTAGTTTAAATTAAATGACGGTCTTTACAATCCTCTTGGCACAGATCGAGCCTTGTGTTTCTCTATGTTTACATCTGCAACATACTTGGTCTTATACAACCACCTGGAAGTCACAATTGACTTCCCCTTAGGCCTCGACACCACCTCTCACACATCATTGCATATGATGGAGTCCTACTCCTTCTGCATGGCCTCTCTCCAAACATGATGGTCAAATTCCTACACAAATGTTGTGGGCTCTGCATCTATGATGTTTGTCACCATATCCAAGTAAGATCCAAGTCTCTTTGGTGCTCTACTCTCTCTCATCAACCGCTTGGGCTCTCCTACATACTTATTGGCTTCCTTTAGGGTCTCCTAAAACCATCTCGGTTTCTTCTTCCCTGGAGTAATCAATGGAGAAGTAATCACAAAGTTCAAACAACAAGATGAAGATCACCTGCCAATTGAATATGCAACTCTATTGGGTTGTCAAAGTAACGCAACATTTTCATTGGAGCAAGTGGTTCACTAGGGATCAAAACCAACAAAAGGTTCCCCATCTAATACAAGAAATTGATGCAATGGGGACTATTTCTTCCCAAGAGAGGACAACTAATCTAGGCGGTTGTATGAAAGTCGGCTCAACAACTATCCCAAATCCGCCATATTAGAAACAATATTGAATCTTGCTAGTTTGCAAGTCCCAAACTTGTATCATATTTTTCATGCCCCTCCCATTCGTTTTTGGTATTTCAATGGCCAATACTTGTTCAATGGTCCCAACCTCCTAAACTTGTAGAGCTTGGAAAAATATTTCCATTAGTCCAAAGAGCACCAAAAATAGAGTTTGTATGTGAAAGTTATGGCCTCATGAAGTGGGACTCTAAGAATAGATATGGGACTCTAAGAACATGATGTGTGCTGTAGATCCTCGACACGTACGATACCTCTCCACTGACTAAAATTTGGACACAACCATATCATATTACATCCAGACATCGTCAAACTTTTTGTTTCTCTGATATACTATCTAACTTGTTTAATTTGCCTATATGAAGCTCTATCTTCTCTACAACTCCATAATTCCCTTCCCCTGCAAATGAGAAGGCTTGGCTTAGATGCTCAATGTTGTGGTTTGTCTTTTGTAATCTTTCCAAAGACTATGATATGCCTCTCATAGTTGGTCGCTTCCTTGGATTCTTGAAAACATAATTGTATGAAAGAGTTTCCATAGTGTGAACTTCTTCAATATTACATTTTCCATTAATTCGTGAATCCAATATCTCATCCCAGTCTGATTTTTCGTCTGCAGCAATTGCAGCCTATTTCACAAGTTGCAATTAACACAATGAGCAAATGTACAAAAAATGCTACATGTGGAGAGACTAAGGAAACAATGTGAATCTACTTTGTAACAAATAATAATACACTAAATCACTAAATAAGACTAAACGTTAAATTGTATAGAAAAAACATAGCATGCTAATTGTAAATTGACTTTATGAATGCATGATATTAATTTGATATCTATTCTTGATACATAGAAGACATCATTCAAAGATGAGGAGCACAGTTTTTTGGACGATAAATCAATAGGACTTTTAGATGCAAGGATATGGGCTTTTACTTCTGACTCATGGGTACAGTTCCACTGTGTAGTGTTGCAAATGAGATTACAATAACAAATTGGCACTGGTCACTCATTTTCTTTGGAGATTAACCTAAATTTGTCAATGTTCATGCCATGGTCCATCATCCATGATATTAACCTAAATTTGTCAATGTGACCTAACCTAATGCCTATGCATATTCTTTTCTATCTTCGTTTGATATTTACACTTACTATTTGGAACTCTCTTTTGAGTTGTCTATTTCTCTTTGTGAAGAGTGTCAAGTGGCCAAGGAAGAGGAAGAAGTTATTGTTTGGTTCCAAGCCACCAAGGAGGAGGCACTAGACGCTACAACTAAGATTCCATGATTAAGTTAGCAGCTACAACCAAGCCATCAAAGATATCCATCCTTCTAATTTTGGATATTAGTGGGATAGCCTAGGTTTAATTGTTAACAATCTAAGTTTAAGAGATTCGATAGCCAAGTGTTCATTGTTTAAGTGTTTAACAACTAATGTGAATCCTACAATCTGGTGTTGAAGATTGTTATAGTGATTTAGAGATGGGTTCCCCTATGCTAGGGACCTCGTGTCCCCCTGTCCCCCATGATGCTCCCTAAACTTTGGGGGTTGTCTCCACATGTCACCCAAGTGTGTTTGCCTGCTCCTGCATCTCCATGCCCCAAAAACTTGGTGGAGCATTGCTAATTGTTGTAAAATAGTGCATGCCGCCCTGTGAATTGCCCACCAAGCATAGGGCTTCTTAATCCCTATGTCTTTGATCACATCATAGCCTCCAAAGCTCCCAGTGCAAGTGGGAAACTCTATGTATCCCTCCACCACTTTCTCAAGGGTAACTCTGTCCATGTGAGGAGGGAATTTGTGTGAAGGCCCACCATTGAGCCACTCATCATTGCAGTACTTGGGATTTAATGAGTGACCTAATCCAAAATGCATCCACAACAAAGATTAATGGTTTATAGAATGTCAGTACACATTATGAAATTAAATGAAATAAAAGAAGAAAAAAATGAATGAGAAAAAAAATGAAATAGGAGTTAGACCTACTTGTAAGGTCCCTAGTTATTATGCAAAGGGAACAAGTCGGTCCTATGTTAATATGATTAATATAAAGAAGATAATTAATAATGAAAATATTAATTACAATAATAAATATAATAATAAAGTTTGTTTGACTTAGAGAGGTCGGCCCTGTTGTGCCAATAAGATGCCCTTGCTAAAACAGTAAAAGTCTAATATAAGTAGGAGATGATTCTCCATTGTAGAATCATATCCTCCTCACATGTTTTGGTAATTTCAGCAAGTACTTCTCTTTGTCAAGGGTGTGCACCTCTTGGGTGCTAGGGTTTCTAGGGCTTAAGCACCCTCTTGTGTGCTAAGTCATTTTGGTGGTGAAAGGTCTTTCTCTTAAAGAATATAACAAAGAATTTGGCTGGGTTTTTCTCCCTTGTTGAGAAGGGTTTCCCAGGATATATCTTGTGTACTTTTGCATGGTGTTTCTTCTTGTGATATTGGTTGCTGCAACATTCTTGTTTATGGTTAATACATGATGAAATTGAAATGACCTACATTCTTAACCTAGCTTATGAAACATCAACAACTTTCACATCCATCCCTTCTCCTTTGACTATGTGGAGTTTGCAGGCTACCTTTCCCTTTCATTCAATTGGCTGTACCTATTAATAGAAATCAACAGTTCCTTGGAGAACTAGTGTTCTAGTTGACACAATTCAGTGAGCTGTCTATTAATAAAACCATGCACGTAGCCTTCCTAACTCTAGAAACTCGACCTGGCTATTCACATATGCATGCATGATGGTTATTGATGGTAAAGATAGTAGCCAAGGAGGATAGGTGCATTCCAGAGGATGAGGGGCTTGGCATATTTAGCATTTTAGGAGTGAGACAAATGGAGTACTATACTGTGTACATTGATTGTTAACAATAAAATTCATTGAAACAGTGCACTCTAGTGACCTATTTCCAATAGGTTTATGTGGATATCCTTGAAAACAAGGGCGAAGTCTATTGAAAAAGTGTTGTAGTGATTGTTTTGACCAGATTAGGGTGATATAATCAGAAAACAAAGATCTTTGGAGATTGATCACTTTAGTGAAAGAGGTTACATATAGTTTTTGTGTTTAGGCAAACAAGAGAGTTTCCAACAGATTTCTATCCCCACAATTAGTAGATAGCAATATACTCCTCAAAGGACAGTGCTCAACAATCTAACTGGTAGATTTTTGAAGTTTTATTGGTGAATAACAGCCTATTCCCAACAATTTTTGATCATTGCTAGAGGACAACATTTACATCCCATGGTAAAGGAGCACTATAGTGGTATAATTCTAGTAAATTTTTCAAATAATGATTAGTACACAGTGATATTGTGGAAAAGGAGTGCTCAAATACAGATGTCACACATGCATACATGAAGACTACAACAAGAACAATACTGATGAAGCTGTTTAGGACTTACTTTCATTGAGTTATGTGGTACCATTGAAGGGAACAGTAAATTCATCGAGAGGGTGCACTTTAGAGGGTAATGAATCGGCATATTTTAGAATTTTAGGTATAAACAATAGTGTATTCTTCAAAGGAAAGAGCTGCAGTAAGTTGTTTACAATAGATTAGAGTGCTATTTGTCTTGTTGGCAGTGACTTAGGTCATGCATAGTGAGTAAAAGAGCAATCAACCTTCCAACATTTGCATACTAATTATTCCAGGTTTACCCCAGTTTTCTTCTACACATTTAGAGCAGGACTACAACTGTATAAGGACCGAGACTTGTGCATGCATGCTAGTTATGGCAAGCTACCAAAAGGATGCACTCCAATAAGGTTTAAACAAGAAGTTTTTATTAGTAAGGGTATTTTCTAGCAGATTCTTTCATCAAGGCATACCCTTTGCATGTAATTAAGGGGAACAAGATTGGTTTTGGAGACAGTACAACCCTAAAAATAGTCACATTTAGCAAAGGGGAGCAATCTAATTTTCACTGTCCATATTTGACTTCATTCAATCTTCTTTTCCTCATTACCTTGTGCATGCACTCTCTTCTTCTATTATTATCTATAAAGGAGAGTTGCAAGACACATTCACGGGATTAGACATTTTTTACACAACTTATAGCAGCACATCACTATCATCCTTTTTTTATTATGGACTTGATAGCATCTTCCGCTACTGCCTGCCAGAAGGAAGCCCATAATGTACTGATGTCTATGGTTTATTCTCTGCGTCCTCATTAATATATCAAATGGATTCAACTATGCTTTGTTTTTGGCTCTTAGAATTTGTGTGGTTGTCTTGTGCAATCATGATGCAATGATCTTGCTTGTCATTGTTATGCACTTATTTTGAATTGCACTTTCACCTCAGACATATATTGTTTTTAATTTTTTTCATTTAATTGTTGTTGTAATTTTGGTTAAGAATCTGATCCACACACTCCAGAATTTAATTTGTAGTTTAATCATTGTTCTTGAGTGATTTCGGGCACTTTCAAAGCAACATAAGTGGGTTGGTTTAACTATAATTTACACACAGTTTTACATATTAACGAACAACACACACATCCTAGGGACACACCCTTGAAATTGGAAAAGTAGTAGTCCGAATGGAGAGGCAACTAGTGGTGACATGTTTAGTTTGTCTAGAGTTTTCTCACTGATATGCTAATTCTTCTTAGTGCAGATTCATGCATTAACAAGCTTCATTGTAATAAACATGAACTATACAAATAGCTGAGAGTAATGCTCTAGTTTGAATGAAAATCAATAATTACAATCTTTTAGAAAAAAAAATAGACTTCAATTTGCAACAAACCTAATTATTCTTCTTCTMAGACACATAATTTAATGGCCCAATTTTTTTTTTCATAACAAAAAATGGAAGAAAACATTTGAATGGGTGCTACCATATAAAATTAGTTGTTGGAAGATATAGATGTAATTAGAAAAAATTAAGTTTCCATGTACTCACTCCAAATTCATGCACCCGTCTAATCAACCAATTTAAAATAACTAGCTAATACACCATTCTCTGGCAACCAGTCTAGACTCTGAAGTTACATATGCAAAATAGCAAATTCCTCTAGAAGTGTATTATGACACATCAACGACCTCAACCAAAGTTCACCACAACCAATAAATCTAAGTCTTACCACACCTCGACTATAAGACACCTTTCTGAAAGACAATGTGAGCTACTAGAAGCATGTTAGTAGTGCAGAAAACGTTCAACACATTTCTATCAATAGGTGCAACACAAAAAAGAAAGATGAAATACCTAGCTTAGAACATAAGGGAGAGTATCAAAAGAGGATGAAAATAATTAAACCATGCTAGTCCATTTTCAATCTCAAACAGATTTCATTAAGATAAGATAAAAAAGAGTAGACAATGCAAATTACTATAATATAAATATCCCCATGAACAGTCGATGCCATACAAAACAGGGCTTTGCTTTACTTTTTGGATTTGACAGAGACTAAGAAAAATCTGTCGCCTATTGCATCACCAAATATAAAATCACAATTTAAGAGCAGATTTGGCCATTTCTAAAGCTCCATCAAAGGACTTCTTCCCACCAATGAACCCACGGATGTGAACAAATACACAATCAGGGATACCACATTCTCTGGAAAGTTCATCATCTCGTAAACCTCTCCATGATTCTGGCAGGGGCTTGCGGCTTTCAAATTTATCTGGTGAAACTGCAACTTCCTGCACTCTCCATTGCTTAGCCCTAGAATCCTGTAAATTCACAACCATTGAAGATAAATATTTTGATTCAAGTAACCAACAAAACTCTCTAAATAATCCTTCATTACATTTTCCTTCAAACATTGCATTTACGTAATTTGTAATTTTGTGAAGTTGGCAACACTTAAAGAATCAATCCCGTATGATTGTTTTCACCTTGTATATCAGTTTAAACTTTAAACTTTAAACCTACTTCAGTGGAACACGCTTTTTCATTACATTCAAGTAAAAGTATTCGTTCCATAAAACCTATGCAATCGAGAAGTTTCTTTTTAAATTTAGACATAAATATAACTATTTCAAAGAGAATGAAGAATTAGATAATTGAGTTCAAAATTTCTCTTTATTTCACCAAACACAGAGTTTTCCTATACTGAGATGCTTTGCAGAACCATCTTCAACACAAGGAGAAGCTAATTGGCACACATAAAAGTGCATAACATGACTTGGAAGGTTCTACTCACAAAAACAAAAAAAATATATACAATATTCTCAGCACCTTAAATTCTGATGGCATGGTTGAATTTGAAATGAGCTCCTTACTCATGAATTTGTCAATAATTGTTCATTTCTCCACATTTGATGTGGGTAGGATTGTCTCGGTTGTACTGAATTTGTTTCTTTTCATTCTTGGAGAGTTGTGACATTACCCATCTGCATTTTTGGAGAATCTAATGCATTTTCCAAAAATTTAAAATTCAGCAATTTCCTTTGATTTGTTTGACTAGATAAGATGGATTTTTAATGAATTTATAGTCTTTATAGATTAATTGGGTGCTACTGCTCATATCTTTTGTTTCCTTCTTGGAATTGTGGAATCTATGCAGAGTGGCCAGCTAACATCAGGTTTGTTAAAATTTCAAATACCAGGGACATTTTAATATTCCTAATGGTTCTTCTTGCTTCCTATTTAGGATAAAAGGGTTGTCATAAACTCTATGGAACTTGGGAATTCCCCTATTTTCGAATAGGCTATCTGGAAACATCATTAACTATCAATCCAGGCCACTCTCCAAAGGACATTATCTGAGAGGTTGTTGGGGTGGACATTTCCATTTCTGGATTTGATTAAGATAGGAACTGATCCTCCCCTCATACGGCTTGTCTTTCTTCTACTCTTGTTTGTACCAATAGTTGGGTCTATTTGATATATAGGTGTTTTGTTTTTTTTCTCTTAGCTTTGGGTTTTCTATTGTACTTTTGGGAGATGTCTATTGCACTCCCCTTACTGCCATTTTGGTATGTTGGACTTTACAGTGCCCTTGACCTATTTTTGTCATTAGTGGACATCAAGATAGTTTCATTTCATTTCAACTCTTGAGAAAATTATAAGTCTTTAAGTTTGGGCTTGTGATTCCATGGCAATTTCTATGATCACAACCATTTTGGAAATATGATTTATTGGGAATGTTGAATTTGAAAGTTAGCTTGATCCATTTCTTTGATTTTGTGTTTTGAATTTCTTCTAAGTTTCTTTTCCTCTTGGTTTCAAAGGAAATCTTATGCTATTAAATTTGATATATGCATGTTTATTGGTTAAAATTAACAAAGTATAGTAAATCACGTGGTTGATACTCCCAGTTGTAGATTCTATGTAGAAGTTGTGGAGCTTCCCCTCCAAAAGGCCCGTGCTCTAGATCCTGCAAAGGATGCGATTAATGAACAAATTGATCCAAATCGTCGACAAGTTGCACTTGCCCTGCGAGAAAAATGTTATGAGGTTGTGATGAATGCTCTTTAATCTTTAAAAGGTGAACCCAATCATAAAAGACTTCATACAAAGTTTGGATCTCCTGTCCAACATACTGCAAGCCAACCTTTGCTTGACCAAGCATCTCAAGAGCGATATATACATCAAATTATTCAGCTTAGTGTTTGATGGCCTAATCAAGCTTTTCATGAATATTTGTACCAAACAATGATTGAACTTGGGGTTGAGAATGAACAATTGGAGCTTGCGGGACCAGATCTGGTACCTTTCTTGCAAAGTGCAAGTCGGGAGCAGTCAAAGGTATAGGCATTTCTTTAGAATAGAATTAAATTATAGAACTGTGTTGTTCACTTTCTTCTGGCATGTTATTTTTTTAATTGTTTGGAAACACTTGAAAGATGTGTCCAATGGCATGTTATTGACTCTATTGCTTTATTAATATTTTGCTTCTTAGTATTATAGGCTTCTTAGTGAATAGTGACTTGTTAGGCACTGCATTTTCTAACATAATTGAAATTGTATGCTAATTTGTTTTGTATCTTAACCTATTTCCTTAGTCTGTTGTAATTATCTAAAATCTATAGTCAAAGTTAGTTTGCAGACATCAATGATTAAAGAATTATTGATCACCATTGATTTCTTGTTCTGATTTTAAAGTGAGTTCTGTTATCTTTTAATTTCCCCATGACAGTCTGGCAATTTAATATTCAAATTAGCAATGCCTTCTGCTCCTTCATCCATGACTCGTACACGACAATATATGAATCTTGAGCAAGCCAAATACCTCGAACTTCTTGCTCGTTATTATGTATACAAAAGGCAACATGTGCTTGCAGCACATGTACTCTTAAGGCTATCAGAAAGGAGGCAAGCAGAAGGTGGTGAAATGTTGACACTAGAGAAAAGGTTAGTTTTCCCTCATTCCTAAACTCCTCCCACACCTCCCATTCCACATTTTCAAAATAGAGAAAAGTGAAAATAAATCCATAGTGCTTATTTTAATGGTGAGTGGATAATGTTTATCTAATTTTTTTCAGTTTTTGTGAAAACTGAGTTATATTTTATATAAAACCAATAAGAGTGTAGAATTAGGTGCATGGCAAAGATTTTCTTGCTCTCTATACCCAGGAAATCTTCTCGTAGTGAGGACTTATGTTAGTTGACTCTAGATATTTCCTAAACCATCCATAAAACAATGAACATTTGTGGCTTAATTAATTATTTTATTGTGTTTTTTTCCAGATATCAGTATCTCAGTAATGTTGTACTCCAAGCAAGGAGTGCATGCAACACCCATGCTACAGTAAACTCTATGGTCGATCATAGCAACAATGGATTGCTGGAGCTTCTAGAAGGAAAACTTGTTGTTCTCTATTTTCTAATGAAAATTAAGGAAGAATTAGAATGAATAACATTAAGGGTTGAAACTTTGGGAATAGGTGACACCTCACCTTCAAATGATCCATTTCCTACAAGGATCATTGTAGTTGAAGATACTCTTGCACAAAATGTAAAGGAAAAGGCCACAGAGATATCTCTAGAGCTAAAATGTATTACGCAACTATATAACGAGTATGCAGTTCCTTTTGAACTATGGGAGGTAATTTCTATTCTTTCTTGTTCAATGTAAGTTGTTTGGGCCGTGTATGTTTGCATTTGTTCCTCTTGAACGTGCATAAGAGCTTTTTTAAGGTGAAAAAGAGGAGTCTCCTCTGATAGAAGCCAATTTGATGTAGGATGTACCTCTTCCAGATCAATTGCTGAATGATCCAAACGTGTCATCATCATGAAACATTGAAATGTGAACTCTACGATTTAAACTTAAATCTTAGATCAAATTGTCAAATTCAAATGCTTAAGCCCTATATTAATTGAGCCAAGTCTCATGTTTCTGGCTTTTTGTTTACTTATTGTGAAGTCAAAGATTGTAATGGACAAATAGAAGGTCATTTAATCATTTGTTTGTTAATCGGTTGCGCTTCTTGGAATGTATTTTCTGAGACATGCTCCAATTGCGTTCGCAACAGGTCTGATTTAAGATTTGACTTGCAAATTTATTAAGATCTGGTGTATCACTGTCAAAAAATATCCACGAAAGACCTAGCAAGTGGGAAGGGTTTAGGTGTCAATATTGAAGACAGGAAAAATATGATAAAATTTAATAAAACAAACAGAATAGAGAAAATACAATCAATTGATCAAGCCTTCAAAGGTATTTGGCAACATATTCTTCCTTTTGCGCATAGCATTGGCATAAGCAAACAATGTTGTGGGTGCCCTATAATCTTTTAGTTGGGAAAGGACACAGCTTTGACTATCTTGATCAGGGAAACACCTTTAAATGCACGGAATAAGCCCTCTACAGACCTCCCCATCCTCATTAAATATGGTCTTAGTATCTTATCATAAAAATATGCTAGGTTAAAAAATTACCCAGCAACATATAAGGGGGAATGCAACTGCCTATCCCAACGCTCATCAATAATATTCCAAAGAGGCATATACCTGGCTTCCTCATTGTGATGTCTTCTTTTGATGGCTCCTTAGCAAGATCCATTGCCTTGTAAATGTATCCCATAGCAGGCTTGTCACCATCAACCATCCTGAAAGTTCAAAGTCAGTTGTCAAACATTTGAATTTTGAAATAAATGAGATTTGAAAATGAAATGAAGTTTGACTTTGAACATTGAAATTTTTTAAGTACCTGAGCATTTTGACAAGTGA